>JASDQU010753176.1:46024-77495 GCA_032191745.1 Picea mariana | reverse complement strand
GGTTACCCTTGGCAGAATGGTGGTATAACACTTCCTTTCATACTGCAACAAAAATGACACCATTTATGGCACTCTATGGATACCACCCTCCTTCCATCACTTCTTCTCTAAAAGAAAAATCTAAGGTTCAAGCAATGGAAGATCACATCGAGCATCAACAACAAGTTCTCCAAATATTAAAGGACAACCTGACCATGGCACAAAATCGCATGAAATAACAAGAATTTTAACATCGTAGTGAAAGAAGTTTTGAAGTATGGGATTGGGTGTTTTTAAGACTACAACCATACAAACAGATGTCCCTCAAGCAAGCCAATAAGGATAATAAATTATCACCAAAATACTATGGCCCTTATAAGGTGTTGCAAAAGATTGGTACTATGGCATACAAATTGGAGTTGCCTGCATCTTCACGAGTACACCCAGTTTTCCATGTTTCATGCTTAAAAGAAGGTTATAGGTGACAAGATCCCAGTTCAAACTATATTTCCAGAACTTGATGAGGAAGGAAAAATCATATTCCAGCCGGAAGCCATCACTAACACAAAGATTTGCCAGCTGAGGAATAGATCCATTTCAGAGTATCTCATTAAATGGAGGAAACTACCGGCTGAAGATTCCACTTTGGAAGATGAGTCTTTTATATAGAAGCATCCAGAGTTACTCAAGCGTTGCAGACAACACTTGTCTCAAGGGGAGGGGCATGTTAAGACCTAAATAGTGGCTCATTACCCCTTAATTGGGGCATATTACATTAGTATTGTTATTTTATTTATGTGTGAAACCTCCCTTAATTATTGAAATATATAGTAGTAGGTGTCTATAATTATAATTTATAAAGTAGGTAATATAGGTTAGTTAGACCCCTAAGTCTATGCAGTGACACAAAGGAAAAACTAAATAAGCAAGGAAAGAATAATGGAGGTTTCATACCTGATTTCCATTGATCGCAGAACGAGCAGATGCCATCGTTTGATAGCGCCAACGTTCGTCCTTGCCAGTTCATTATTCCGACTGCTAGAACTTGAGGGAGGGAGCATATCACTATTGTCACTGCCAATAGTTGGTTTCATTGTTGATCTTTGACAAAGAACAATGATTTTGTCCCCAATCAAGACACTCCAGGAGACAGAGACGAGACTTACCATTCCTGCCATATTTTATATTATTAAAGCAGGAGCAACTATGTGTGATTCATCATGTACTCAAGCCCAAGTGATCCATCTGGTACTATTGTTTATTCGCTCATCTGCATTAGAAAATAAATAGCCTTATATAAGGAAAGAGGGAGACACTACACCAAGAGGTATTTATTTTCTGATTAAGTTTTTTGATATGGAGAATATTTCATTGGAAAAATTTAATGGTCCTAACTTTCATACTTGAAAAGTAAAGATACAACTTCAAATGATGCATAAGAATTTATGGGGAATAGTAAAAGGTACAGAGAAGGAACCTACAGATCCTAGGCAATTAATTGAATGGGAGAAAAGAGAGGATAGAGCCAAGTCCATTCTTGGACTGTCTCTTGCAGATTCCCAACTACACCTAATAAATTTAGAAAAATCTTCTGAAGAAATGTGGGAACAATTGAGTCAAATATTTGGGGAAAAGGCTGTAAATGCCAAGTTTTCATTAAAATTACAACTATTCAAATTTAAAATGCACGATGAAGTATCATTGTCTTCTCACATAAATGATCTAAAGACTTTGTTAGCACAGTTGGCAGAGATCGAATCTAAAGTCGATGAAGATGATGCAAAAACAATTTTGATGAATACTTTATCTCCAAAATATGATAGTGCCATCTTTACTTTAACTCAATTACCCTCTCGAACTCTAGATGAAATGATTTCAACACCCTTAGTAGAAAAAAGAGGATGAAGGAAGGTGACACAGAAGTCAGTTCACAAGCTGAAATTGCACTATTCTCCAAAGGAAGAACAAATAAAAACATTGAATGTTTCTACTGTCGAAGACGTGGACATACAACAATGAATTGCGAAACACGTGCTAGGGATCTTCTAAATGGAAAACTGAAAGAGTCAGCTAACATAGTTGAGGACTCACTAGTTGCTATGCATGAATACTCAGCCAATGATGATGAACCTCCTCAATCACCTCTCAAACTTTTCTAGAATATAGTTATTGTTTATATATGTTAGATATATGTATTGTAAACTCTTGATTCCTGTTGTACTTCGATGCTTCAAGAACAAATAGTTATATTTGTATGTTTGTGAGTTTGTGTACATGATATAGGTCAAAATGTATGATTGACTCCTAGACTATTTTTCAAAGTATGTCTAGAATTGCCAATCACTACAATTGCATTAGTGATGGTTACAAACTAGTATATCTTAGATGAATGAAGTGTCAACTCGAAATGTGTGTGAGAAAGAGCAGAAGAAGATATAAATGTTGATGACAGCCAAATCTAGAAAAAATCATGTATTTTTATTTTCAATACCAATATTTGTATATTTGAATATATTTATGGTCATCCTTAATATAATTATAGATTCAAATTATCAAAAAAATCCAACCACAAAAAATTAATGATTGACTTTATGGCTAAGCCTTCTTAAGACCCAAATTTAAAAGGCTAAATGCAATTCCACAATGATTCAAAGTTGAACACGTTATAAAGGTGCAATTCATTTAAATTATGACAATCGTAAAAAAATGTTTATTAAATGTATTGTAATTTATTTGATTAGATTTGGAGAAAACTAGGTTATAGTTTTAATAGTTGAACAAACATTCGGATTTGAAATTGTGTTATGGGAGTTGTAAGAAAATAATGTAAATCCTTGGTAATTGAAATTTGTTTTAAAATATTTGAGAGAAATATTTTATTATATTGATGGAGACATAAGAATATTTTTTTTAAAGTCAATTGAGTTATAAAGATGGATTTTTATGTTTGAAAATATTTGAGAGAAATACTTTATTATATTGAGAAAGAGATAAGAATATTTTTCTAAAAGTGAATTGATTGATAATATTTGACAGAAATACTTTATTATATGGGGGAAAACATAAACAATATTTTTCTTACAATCAATTGAATTTTAAGCATGGATATTGTTGAAATTTGTTTGAAAATATTTGAGAGAATTACTTTATTATATTGGTGGGAGACATAAGAAATTGTTTCTTAAAGTCAATAGAGTTCTAAAGATGGGTCTTCTGAGCTTATTATAGCTTTTCCGACTTAGTAGGCTCTTGAAATGGCTCTTTCAAATTTTGAAGTTTTTGAACAATGACTTTGTGAAACATTGTAAAAGGAATGACATTTTTAGAACCTACTTAAAACTCAAGTGCAAATTTAAATGGTAGGAATTTTTTTTCGTGTTTTAACTAAATTAGTATTTATTGTGATTTAAATTCTAGATTATGTAAATGGAATTAGAATGTTAATCTTCACTGTTTTGATTAAATCATCTCTGAATCCTTTATGAGATTAGACTTTTGTTATAAGAATGTTGAGATAATCTTAATTTGTTGATTTTTTCCAAGAAAAATTTTGAAGAGAAATCTTCATCCACTTTTTAGAATTTCATGGATGGTGTCCAATATAAACTAGTCAAACTAATTATGGTCCCTAACTCATTAGCAATATAAAGTGAAGCATGCGGAAAAAATAGTCAATCAAAAGAATCAACCCCTAAACCCCTTAGATGAAACTCAAAACACAAGTTATCCATGAAGTTGTTACCTCTAGAATTTGTTTGACATAGAAAGACTTCTAATCTATTTTGATGATTTTTTTAAATTATTTGTGTGTTTAATTAGTTATTCTTTCATATGATTGAATGGTCTAATCATCGAGCTTGAAGTTAATAATCAACAATTGGTTATCAACATGATTGAGTTAGTTCTCCATTGAATGTGATTTTGAAAGCTACCTTAAATTTAAAATTGATTATTTTTTTTATTAAATCATCTCTAAGCCTTTAGGAGATTAGGCCTTTGTTATGAGAACATCTAGATAATCTTAATTTGTTGATTTTTTTTCCAAGGAAAACCTTGTGGAGAAATCCTCATCCACTTTCTTGAATTTCATGGATGATACTCAATATAAACTAAACCCTAATTATGGTCCCTAACCCATTAAGAATTTCAAGTGAAGCATGCAACAAACATAATCTAATAGACCCCAAAATCTCTTATATAAAACTCAGCGCTCCAATTTGTTTAACATAAAAAGACTTCTAATTTATATTTATATTGAGGAAGACATAATAATATTTATATTTATATTTATATTGAGGAAGACATAAAAATATTTATATTTATATTTATATTGAGGAAGAGATAAGAATATTTTTCAAAATCAATTGATTGAAAATATTTGAGTGAAATATTTTATTATATTGAGGAAGACATACGAATATTTTTCTTAAATTCAATTGAGTTCTAACCGTGGGTCTTTTTGAAATTTGTTTGAAAATATTTGAGAGAATTACTTTATTATATTGGTGGGAGACATAATATTTTTTTTCTTAAAATCAATCGGGTTCTAAGGATGGGTCTTCTAAGCTTATTATAGCTTTTCCAGCTTAGTAAGCTCTGCTTGAAATGGCTATTTCAAATTTAAACGTTTTTGAACAATGACTTTGTGAAAGATTGTAAAAGGAATGACATTTTTAAAACCTACTTAAAACTCAAGAGCAAATTTAAATGGTAGGATTTTTTTTTTTGGTGTTTTAACTGAATTAGTATTTATTGTGGTTTAAATTCTAGATTATGTTGTGGAATATTATCCAATAACTTTAGTCTTTCATTTTTTTTATTAAATCATCTCTGAAGCCTTTATGAGATTAGACTTTTGTTATAAGAATGATGAGATAATCTTAATTTGTTGACTTTTTCCAAGAAAATTTCTAAGAGAAATCTTCATCCACTTTTTCAAATTTTATGGATGGTGTCCACTATAAACTAGTCAACACTAATTATGGTCCCTAACTCATTAATTTGTTGATTTTTTCCAAGAAAATTTCTAAGACAAATCTTCATCCACTTTTTCAAATTTTATGGATGGTGTCCAATATAAACTAGTCAACACTAATTATGGTCCCTAACTCATTAAGAATATCAAGTGAAGCATGAGACAAACATAGTCAATCAAAATAATTGACCCCTAAACCCTTTATATTAAACTCAAAACACTCAAGTTATCCCATGAAGTTGTTAACTCTCCAATTTGTTTGACATAGAAATACTTTTAATCTATTTTGATGATTTTTATAAATTATTTGTGTGTTTAATTAACTAATCTTTCATATGATTTAATGGTCTAATCATCGAGCTTGAAGTTAATAATCATCAATTGGTTATGAACATGATTGAGTTACTTCTCCATTGAATGTGATTTCGAAAGCTCCCTTAAATTTAAAATTAGTTATTTTTTTTATTAAATCATTTCTAAGCTTTTAGGAGATTAAGCCTTTGTTATGAGAACACCTTTAAGAAATTAAGTCTTTGTTATAAGAAAATTGAGATAATCTTAATTTGTTTTTTTTTTTCAAGAAAAATCTTGTGAAAAAATCCTCAGCCACTTTCTTAAATTTCATGAATGACACTCAATATAAAATCAACCCTAATTATGGTGCCCAACCCATTAAAAATTTCAAGTAAAACATGCAACAAACATACTCAACCCAAATAATCGACCCCAAAACCTCTTATATAAAACTCATCTCTCCAATTTGTTTGACATAAAAAGATTTCTAATTTTGATGATTTTTTTTATAAAGTCTTTGTATATTTAAATAACTAATCGCTTCTAATTTTAATAATTTTTATAAAGTATTTATGTATTTAAGAAAGTAATCTTTCATATGAATTCTATATCATCAAACTTGAAATTAGTAATCATATATTGGTTATGATTGAGTTATTTCTCCATTGAATGCGATTTCGAAAGCTACCTCAAATTTAATATTGATTATTGTTTTATTTAAATATTTCCGAATGGGTACTCAATAGACTCAAGTCTATTTCCGAATCGTCCATGATTAGCATTTGACAAAGTTATAAAAACAGTAATTTATTAAATAAAGAAAATGTTTTTTCTTTCATAAATAGAATAATTTAATTTTATATTAAATAAAATTTAATATATCTATATATATATATTAAAAATAAATTTAAGTCGATTTAACATTTTAATAGTCCATTGCTTACTTTAAAGGAGATAAGTTATTTATTTAAGTGTCAACATGGAGTTGACACGTGGCTATATATATATAGAATCAAGGTAGATCCATTTTAACTTCAGATTTATCATGGTGCAAACCTTTAGTTAACTTTTATGCTCTAAAAAATGTTTTCACCTCAAGGGATTGGATGTCTCTCTCCTCATGATAGATTCAGAGTTAAGATGGATCTAGCATGGTTGATAAAACAATTGAATGGTGCATTGTTTAGAATGAGAGGCATGATAGACCTTAATATTCATGTTAACTTTGGATTTATCATGAGTTGAGAGGCATCAAATCCCTTGAGGTGCAATTTTTTTACCTTAAAAAATTATTCTCCCATGAAGCTAAGATGGATCTGCACTAATTCCTAAGATAGATCCCAAATTAAGATGGATCTGGGCTAGTTCCTAAAATAAACCAAGACTGATCCATTTTAACTTGGGATTAATCATGAGAAATTAATTCTTTAAAGTGAAAATCTTTTCTCAACTTTAACTTTAAAAGAAATTCACACCTCAAGGATTTAATACCTCTCCACTCATAATAAATCCAAAATTCAAACGAATCTTAATATAATAAGATTTTATCCAACTTTATACTAATCCAACAATAAGATTTTATCCAACTTTATACTAATCCAAATTATCTAAATTTCTAATCAATAATAAAGCTATATAAATATCACCATATTCCAACCCCAAAATAAAAATTCTAAAACAATTTTATTAAAAAAATGCAACAATTGGTCGAGTAAATCGCCATTCTTCCCCTCCAAGTCAACCAAAGGACTTAGCTGGTACATGCAGCAATTATTTTGTTAAAGGAAGAAAATCGACCGAGAACTCTCTGATATTCCTGTAGCAGCCGACACAGCGCGTGCAGCAATTTTGTTCGAGAGAGTAGTTCTTTCTATCCCTCCCTAAGAACGCCGACACAGCGCGTGCAACAAATTTGTTTGAGAGAGTAGTTCTTTCTAAAATTATTTTGTTAAAGGAAGAAAATCGACCGAGAACTCTCTTATATTCCTGTAGCAGCCGACACAGCGCGTGCAGCAATTTTGTTCGGGAGAGTAGTTCTTTCTATCCCTCCCTAAGAACGCCGACACAGCGCGTGCAACAAATTTGTTTGAGAGAGTAGTTCTTTCTAAAATTATTTTGTTAAAGGAAGAAAATCGACCGAGAACTCTCTTATATTCCTGTAGCAGCCGACACAGCGCGTGCAGCAATTTTGTTCGAGAGAGTACTTCTTTCTATCCCTCCCTAAGAACGCCGACACAGCGCGTGCAACAAATTTGTTTGAGAGAGTAGTTCTTTCTAAGATTATTTTGTTAAAGGAAGAAAATCGACCGAGAACTCTCTTATATTCCTGTAGCAGCCGACACAGCGCGTGCAATAGTTTCGTTTGAGAGAGTAGTTCTTTCTATCCCTCCCTAAGAACGCGTGGACCCCTCAAACGACTTTCTGAGCAAAAGGAACGTGAAAATCCCATCACGTTCCTTTGAAGATCGTATCACGTTCCTTCGTCATGTCCTGTAAACTGAAAGGTACCTACAGTGATTTAGTAAAGAAGAGAATCACTCTACATCCTTCTCTCTTGGAGAATTCAAGGGTTGCACAACCATTTTTTAACAGAAGTATTCTTTCACTATACTTCTTTCACTGAACTTTGACATTTACAGTTAACAATGACCAACCTATTAAGCAGTATTCAATACTGTACAGGTTGTATATACACCATCAAATATATCTCAACATATATATCAATATACCAAGATATGATCTAACAGTGTATATATCAATTTCATTGGGTTGATTATTGTTGGGATTTGGTGGTAACAAATTACCAAGAATAGATTTGGATCCTATTATTCTCCTCTGGTTACAACCAAATAGATCAAGTTAGAATATGGATAGGGATTGCATTTATTAATCAATTTCTTGTGTATATATTCATCTAAGCCAGTAGAGACAAAATGACTGAGTATGAGTGAGCTGATGTAATCTCCATGATCTGAATAATAAGACAACAGATACATATACTTAATGAACATAGCCCAAAATTTGGGTAAATCACATGAAATCTCTATGTTCCTTATATGTGTTTGTTAATTATCATTGTAAATTGTATTTGCCGAATTTACAATTCTAACAATTATTACTGGCTGACACTCATCAATGGATTTGGTTAGGAGAGTAAATGCCGTGTTCCCTTCTTTCTCGCAACTAACATATGCATACTCTCAACGATTCCATGCATGACATAGTTGGCTTTTTAATTCTCTTTCACCCCTGCGACCTCATGCATGCATCCAACGATTTCTGGGAAGAGAGAAAATTGCCTTTGATCCGTGTTCTTCCAGCATTCTTCCAAAGAGATAAACAGTTTTTACTGCCTTCATTTAACCATATCAATTTTGAGCAAGAGAAATCACCCCAGGTACTTATTCCTCCTGAAGTTGGCAGGGGAACTTGTAGCGATTTTCCCATGAAGAAATTTCATTTGTTTCAGATTTTGATTTTCCTGTTTCTCATTGGATTATTCTGTCTCATCTTTATGTTACATACTTGTTTTTAAAAAAATATATTTTAGTGGATTTGATATCTCTGTCGAGAATTAAGATGGATTTATTCCTGCTCATTAAAACATTTAAATGATGTCAGATATGTAATTCTATTAAATCTTTTAAAATTCAAAATTCAAGATGTTAAAAAAAATCACAACTTCAAAATTTAATTTTAATATAAAATTGCATCTTAATATAACATTTATATAAAACAATACCTTTAAACATCTTATAAAATTCACATAAAACAATACCTTCAAACATTTTATCCAACTTTAAATGAATCCAAATGATCGAAATTTCGAATCAATAACATTCCAACCCCGAAATGAAAATTCTAAAACAATTTTATTAAAAAATGCAACAATTTGTAGAGGAAATCTCCACCTTCCGCTCCTCATCAACGAATGGACTTAGATAGTACTTCAGCAATTTTGTTAAAGGAAGAAAATCGTACGAGAACTCTCTAGCAGTCGACACAGCGCGTGCAACAACTTTATTTGAGAGAGTAGTTCACCCAGCACACTTTCTATTCTCTTCAGAACTCGTGGACCCCTCAAACGACTTTGCGAGCAAAAGGAAAATCCCATCACGTTCCTTTGTCATGCCCGGTAAACTGAAAGGTACCTACAGTGATTTAGTAAAGGAGAGAATCGTTCTACATCCTTCCTCTCTCTTAGAGAACTCAGGGGCCCCTCAACAATTTTTGAACAAAAGAAAATTGCTTTCTTCCTTCAGTGAACCCCAGAACTCATCAATGGTACAAGGACTTGGTGAGGGGAGTAAATCGCAGTGTTAACTTCACATGTGCATACTCGCAACGATTCCATTGCTTTTTAGTTCTCATTCACACAGGCGACCTCCTGCATGCATCCAACGATTTCTGGTGATCCCTTGTTCATCCCCGGTGAATGGGAGAGGTTCTTCCAGCGTTCTTACAAAGAGATATGTTAAACTGTGAAAACAAATTTCCAAGATTAGGATTTTAGATACTATAATTCAGCGATAATTGTAACTAATGAGATCAAATTAGAGAGCGTTTTCAATAGTCAGTTCTTTTGTAATTATGTATTTTTATATATTTATTTGATGTTAGTAGAGTCAGAGAGTGAATGACATAATGGGTGAATTATTGTAATCTCTATGATCTGAATAATAAAACAACCAATATCTAACAAGATAATCAGTTTCTACGGCCTTCATTTAACCATAGAATGTAGCTTCGCACATAATGTAGCTTCGCACATAAGTCGATTTAGCAAAGAAGTTAATTCAATCCTACACAGTTACAAAGAAGAGTGCACATAGTAATTTTTCGGCAAGAGAAATCACCACAGGTACCTTATTCCTCCTCTGGATGTTGGCAGCGAACTTGTAGCGATTTTCCCAAGAAGAAATTTCATTTTTTTTCAGCCTCCATCAACCTAGTGATTTTCCTGTTTCCCATTGGACGCTATTTTCTTTCAGCGGGCGGAGGATTGAAGCTTGTCGACGGAGGATCACAATGACAAGCTAACTTACTGATGTTTTTTCTTTCATTCTCATTTTGTCATCGGTGAAAGAATTACGAAGGCAAAGAGGAACAAAATCGAGCTCTTGCCCATCCATTACTGTTGCACATTCAGGTGCTGTTCATTTAAAGTGTTTGTAAGTTAGAAAGCATGTTGTTGCTGCACTTTCTTTATTTCAACTTCAATCACCCTATTTTAGCTTTTCAAATACCCTCATGAATAATGGCTTGGCGTGTATTTGAAGTGTTGTATTTGGCATTGAAGGGGAAGTGAAACAAGCATGTTCCATTTGGCGTTGAAGGAGAATAGAAACTAATAGTATTTATTTTCATTTATGTATTTAGTTGTTTGTTTCTTTTTTGAGATTTACTCTTATGTTTTATTTATTTTATGTATAAGTTTAATGAAAACAATAAACTTAACCATAAGAACTCTTCTATAATCTCTGTAAATAGTATAGGTCTAATGGTTAAGAACATATGTTTCCTCTTAAAAGGTCACAAATTCAAATCTATAAGAATAAGGTATGAGATTTGGATTTTCACACAAACTCACATTGAATTCGATTTTTTCATATTAATCAACAACTAACCAAACCTATCACTAAATTTTCGAATTGAGATTCCTTGTAGAATGTCTATCTTGTTGGGTATTGTTATATTTACAATATTCTTGTAACTCGAGCTTCGAAATGTCTATCTTGCTTGGTAATATTATATTTACAATGTTCTCTGGCTACAAGAGCTGAAAGGAAATACAAATAATAATTGCTTCCACTAACCAGTACCTTAACCTCTATGTGATCATTCTCTCCGTCTCCTGCATTTTCGTGTCTCAAAATTCCACAACAACCTCTTGCTTCTCCATTTTTCCTTCATCTCCGGCTTCTTTTGTGCTTATGCCTCCATGGTAGGTGGAAACTCCCTTTAG
This sequence comes from Picea mariana, assembly GCA_032191745.1. Taxonomy (NCBI): domain Eukaryota; kingdom Viridiplantae; phylum Streptophyta; class Pinopsida; order Pinales; family Pinaceae; genus Picea; species Picea mariana. The sequence continues at coordinate 66,282 of JASDQU010753176.1, read as the reverse complement.
CTCGAAACTCCCTTCCCATTCTTCGTAGACACCTAGCTATTAAGAGAGCCCAAGTTACTAAGGAAACCCCCTTCCCATTCTTCATAGACACCTATCCATTAAGAGAGCGAGAGACATATTTCTTTTGTATTTTTCTGTCTACCATCGAAATCTTCCTAATTGCCCTTTGGTATCTTATCCTTGCCACAAGTTACATAGTTATTGATGACTGTGCTACCTTTTAATACTCGCGATTCCCTTGTGTCCCATCCAATGGATTAAATAATTCCCGGATAGTTTTAAACCAGGATGGAGTTTGATGGTAAATTATGAGGGTGATTTGTTCATTAAATATGGTTAAAAATTTATAATGATAGTCAATCTTAAATTATGAAAATGGGTAATTTCTATCCTCATTCTAATGGATAATGGAGATCTTGTGTGCTTCGAGCAGTACAAGGGATCATTCCCATGGATGACTTGTGGTAATACTTGGATACCCCCGACACTAAGGTGAGGCCTCAAGTGCCTTTGGAATTTTTGAGGGGCCTTCCTCAATGTGGAGTGGTGTATCTCCCAACAAGACCTTTGTATTAAGACTCAACCTCTAATACCATTGACTTGCGGAAAGGGACTAACCTATTTTAAAACTCATTCATTCTTTACTTACCACACTCTATGTCCATCTCATCACTACGTCATATCATCACTGTGCCATGCTATCAAAGGTACAATTATTGTGAGAAAAAAGGGTTTTTTAACACACAAAAATAATTAGAGCATCTACTACTTAACCATTTTGTGGTTTTTGCACCCCCTACCCCTTTCTTGGCTTTTTGTAGGGAGGGATTGTACAACTACCCCTACTTTCTACACACAAATTTCAAGAATCCATTCGGATAACACCTCTTTAATGGAAGGATTTTGGTCCCCAAAAACTTATAAAGAAAGATGATGAAACCTCTTTATAACCTGGTTTCTCCCATACCAACTGGTTTTTCTCAAACTCCATCCCTTGAAGCGAATTTGCCAAACTTTTTGTTTTCCTCTTCAATTCACCTAGACTTTGTTATGCAAAACTGTGTCCTGCTCAAATTATTCCAATGTATTTTATGAAAATTCTTCCATTGAAGGCATAACCAAGGATGGTTTGAATAATCACAACTCCACATTGATTATTGAATACATTATCATATAAGGAGGTAGTCTTAATTTGAAAGCATTAGCACTAACTTTCTCAATGATGTCGAAAGGTCCATATCTCACATGCTTCAACTTTGTGGTTGCCTCATACAAGCTTTTTTTTTTTTGAGATAAAGCCACACTCTATCCCCAATATAAAATTTGTGATTGATCCTATGTCGATTATGTCTAAGCTTGTACTCACTGACTTTCCCCAAGTTGTGTATGCACTGTCAAACTGACTTACTTGATCTTCTCTATGAACATGTTTGCGTTCTTTGCATCCCCTTGCATTTTCTATATGTCTAGATTTTGTTGCCCATAAACAACATCAAATGTTAAGGGTGGAAAATAACCAAAACAAGTATCAAAAGAATATCTCTTAGTGGAAGAATGAATTTCCCTATTGTGAGAGTGTTGAATATAGACTACTTATTCATATCATGTATTTGGATGTTTACTATTTTATCTTCTCAACAATTGGAACAAAGTTTTGTTCACAATTTTGGCCTTCGCACCAGTGTAAGGGTGAAAACAAATGGAATGCTTTAGCATTGTTTCTATCCTTTCTCACAATGTAGTCCAAAAACTTGCATGGAAATCTAGAGTTCCAATTAGACACTATCAAACTTGCAAAAACGAGCTCATTGGAAATATCAGGGCATGAGGAATAACGCGAGATAGTTTTCTTACTTAATATACATTTATAAATTCTCATATTTTAGTTAATTTCCAAAGATGATTATGTTTACTCTTTTACTCAAATATAAATGAACTTATATTTTTTCATCGTTGTCATTTGACTATATTTTTCTTTGACAGGAAAGATAGGATGTGAAGAGTCCAAATCAAGACACAAATGTCAAGAAAATGAAGAGTCGGGAAAGAGGAATAGATGTAATGACTTGAGATAGAGAGTAAGCAAGGAGTCTAGAAGAAGAATAGTCCCAGGGGTAGTGATTAAAAAATGTTATGAATGCAATTTCACCCTAGGAAGAGAAGGAGGGATGACTAACCCAGAATTGGGTCTTGTATAACTATTTATCAAGATTGAGGATATATTTGGAGGCTATTGGTTTTTTATTGTACCAATGTTCGATGAGAATTATCTAAATATTGAATACATGAAGAAGCTAATTCATGGTCTATTCATGCAATAGTGTGTTGTTGTTAATTGATTTTTTTTGGGAAGCAAGTTGTCACTTCTGTCAATTGGTTAAGTACAAAATGATTATGAATGGATTATGAATTCAATTGTAGGGACATATCCATTGTCATCTATATGCATACGTGTATGCTAGTATGTTTTGTTATTGAGAAATATGAACTCTTTATGTTTCTATAAGTAGAATTATATGTCAACAATTGATCTATGTTACTGTTAGAATAGTACTACATCTGCGAAGTAGAATAGGACTACACTTAGGATTTACTCTAATTTGAATGAGAAAGTATATTTTCAAAGAGATATATTTAGTTAGCAAAAATCAGAGCCACACACTGATACATATTTCAATACCAAATGAGAGAAACTATGATTGGAGCCTGCCATTGGGAAATCCTCCCTCATGTGGGCATGGGGTATTTTTCTTGCATCAACAAAATGGTGCTAGAAGGAGGGTTAGATGACAAGTTGACTATATAGAGTCTTTCTTGTTAATTCATTATGATTATTAATGGCTTCTTCCCAAATCCCTATATGGAGATGTATTTGTAGTTCTATATCTTGTAGCACTCCTATAAATATAGTTAATATATTGTCAAAAGTTAAATTTGATGGTGAGGGAGAGACATCTACATCCGCACACATATTTTTAGTTTTCTTTGGATTGTTTTTCTCATAAAATCACTCATGAAGGTGTCATATGTAGGTTGTTCACTCTTACTCTTGAAGGATGGGTTGAAAATTGGTGTGAAACTTTGCGAACCACCTCTATTCACACATGGGAACAATTTATGCGTGAATTTTTGTATGCTTTTCATCATTACGATTATGATAAATTGTGTAAAGAAATGATAGAGCTTATGAAATAAAACAATGAATCTTTAGTCAATTTTCCTTTTAGGTTTATGCATCTTTTTTATAGATTTGATTTGGATGATGTGCCCTCTATCAGTGAATGGATTCTATATCTAATTTCTCTTTCTAATGAACGAGATCAACTAGTGACTGGAGAATCTGAATCATGTGTTGATACTATCTTACATGCTCATTTAGATTTACATGAAAATGTTGAGGATACTAATGATTTGGTTGAACAACATGTGTTTGTATATTTCCTCTCTTTTTGTAATATGGATCAAGGAGAATATGTTATTTCAAAAAAAATCATATGTATCCTCCCACCATTCCATTCCCCCGGTATTTCCTACTTATGTAAAGGAAAGCTTTTGTGTAGTAAACTTGAGCTCAGATATTTCTGTAGTTGACATAGAGGAAGCATTTCCTGCTGATATTGAGGCACTTAGGGTTACATCGATGGTTATGTTAGGTTCTCATTATCCTATCTTATCTCTACCATAAAAGGAAATGGAGGATGAAACTATGCAGAAAGATGAAGAAAACTTTCATGTATCTGAAAATATGATAGCCACCTTAGGAATGGATGAGATTTAGTCTAACCTTTTTGTTCATGATAATGACATGGAACACTCTTCTCTTGGTTTGAATGAAGAAATTCAAAAATACCTTATTGGGGTCACCACCATAGATCATTCTACTGATTTTCTTCCCAAGACAATTCTTGAACCCTCTTGCTATCAAAATTCATGTGATTTGCTTTTATATTTATCTACTAAGAATGAACATAGACGTGCCTTGGATAATGTTTTATATTTATATTTTCTAGTGGAGTAGGACATGGATATTGATTAGTTAATTGAGGAAGAAAATTTGGACACACAAAACATGACACCTCCCTAAGAAATAAATAAATTGGAATCATTTTATGTTGATCATGATCGTTGTACTGCTACAACCTCTTCTAGTTTAATTGAGAAAAATCAAGAATGTTTTCCAGTAGTTACTGAATTATTTATGCAACGTTCTTGTTCTGAAAATTGTTATAATTTTCTTTTATCTCCTAACCATGAGTATGTTCTAGAATATATTTCCTTTTCACATATTGTAAGGGAGAAAAATAAAAAGGATGGTTATTCAACTAAAGAGGAAAATATGGACACACAAGACATGATAGTTCAACACTCTACATATTATTCAGAGGAGGATACTAGTGTTTAGGAATAAGGGTTTGATTGTGAAATAATTCCTAGTGTGGAGCTTACCGATTCATGATTAAATCCAATCATGAATGTGCTTAAAGAATAAGAGATACCATTCAAAGAGGATCATATTGAAAATGTTTCTTTTTCACGAGAAACATTTCATTTTCTTACTTCCTCTACTTATTATTTTTTGTATCCTGATCATTTGATGGTTTTATCTTGCAGGAAGTTGCCAACGACTCAGTTCGAATAAATTTTGAAGAGCCAAAACCTTATGTGGTACTTGATGGTGGTAATCTGGATGTAGAAGATAGAGAGGATGAGACCTCTTCCCATGAACTTTCTAGTTTTATGCATTATCAAACTTTTACATGGGGTGAAAGAATTTCTAAAGAAAATATATATTAGAATGTGTCTTGTTTTGATTCAACTTCATCTTTGATTAATAGAGAGACTTTTTGTACAAGTAATCAATTAGTTGAGATTGATGATATTAGTGGTTTCCACCATATTATTAATGATATGACCTATACAATGGTGGAAGAAAGTCCATGTATATTAGTTGATTCCATAAATTCATCTCAAGTGGTTGGTTATGTGAATTATGAACCCAAAGAGACTTGCCAAAATAATGAGGAACTTCGGTTTCCACTGACGGTTATGTCAGGCCCTCATTACTTTTCCTCGTCTTTAAGAATAAATGATAACATCAATACTAAGACTCTCCCACAAGGTACATTTCATGAATATTTCATACATGATTATTTGGAGGTATACTACTCTCTCGTGAATTCTCTCCATCAATTATACGATAGTAATTGCAAATTTTATGATAGAAATGAGGTATGGTTGGAGGGACATTACTCATATAGATTTTCCATGACTAATAACAATGTCATATTTTGCATGATGGATAGAGGTTTAGATAATTTAATTTCCAGTTTGTTACTACTCCAATTTCAGCTACTAATTTTTTATGAATATGTAATTGTAGGTTTGTAGTTACATGGATGACTACATTGACATTATGATTTCACATAGTGCATCTGCAACCAGTATAGTGTAGGATAGGAGTAGGATAGATTAGGCTAGTTTCTTTTCTTCGCATAAGTCGTTTACTATAGTTTTGATTTTTGGTTTTCAATAAATTAAGTTGTAAATAATTATCTACCCTTATGGGTAAGGCTTCATGTTTATCTTCTTTGAGATGTGCTCAATGAATAAAGTATTCATGACTAATCTTTAATAAATTATAGATGTAGATTATTTTTCTATTTAGTTAGTTAGATTAAATCTAATCTTGGTTTCTAGTCTCTAGTTAGTTTTTTTTTGTCTTTTATTATCTCATTAAAAGTAACTTGTTGGTTGAATTGAAAAAAGGAGAATTTCTTGACTAAGATGGAAAGGAAAATGAAGGGCTTGCATGATAATGTTTTTCCCCAAATGAGTTTTTCGTGCAAGAATATTTTTGACAAAAGGGAATCATTTAATTGTCACACTCTCAAAGATTTTTAGTTGCATAGTTGGACTAATTTTTTGGTCACTCTCCATACCATGGAATTCATAATTCTCTTGTAGTGATCCTTTGATGGATATATTATTACTTTACATAGTAATGAAAATGAATTTAAAAAAAATAATACACACAATAGTTCCTTTATGTTATGAAACTGAACACTTAAATATTTCCAATTTGATATCTTTATATCAATTGAAATCTGATTGGAAAGATCTTTCTTAGTTGGATTACCTTCGAGTTTTCATTTTCTTGTCCTGTACACAGTTAATGAAAGTTTGAGAATTAAAATTCTTTACATATTGGATTAACACCACTCTAATCCATTTTAATTCCATTAAGTGATAATGTGATTATAGGGTTGGAGTTTTTCCGATGGCTATACTATCTTTTATTTTGTTTAATTGATTTCGACCAACATGTTTTAGTTTAGAATTAACATAGTAGAACTTAGCTGAGTTTTATTCTTGCTATGATCAATTTTAGTTTTAGTTTCTTTATTTCCACTTGTAAATATTTTTATTTTCAATAAGTTATCCACTTAAGGAAGTGTTTTCATATTACACTATTAACTTGTTGAACATAAGATTCTTTTTCATTTGTGTAGGTTCAAAAAATAGATGGTGTATTTAGAAACAAAAGATATTCTTCCCTACAGACTGGTAACAAGTTTGGACAACTTAGGGAAGTGTTACTCTCGAACTTCTATGCTTGGATTACCTTGAAAAATATTTCTATGATATCAATCTCTGGAATTAAACAATCATGCTATTTATTGTTGGAGATAATTCACACACACCTAGGATTTATTTTTCCTAAGGTTTTACCTATGTTTATTAGTCATTATTCAGTCTCCTATAGTTTAAGAGAATATTCCTTTTCCTACATTCTAGGAGAATATTCTCTTCACTTCACACTTCAGTTTGATCAGTTGAGGGGAGTCTAGATGCCACATTGGTTTAATCACCATGAAACATTGGGATCATCACCATCTAATGCACATTATCCTTGGGATTATCACTAGAATAGCGCATTACTCATGATTCCCTGATCTTTTCCTCACTTCACTCTGTTTCAGTCAGTTAACTGAAGACCGAGAGAGTAGTTAAATCAGACTAGGTGACAGTTTACTCTCATAACTGTCGATGTGTGTCCAGATCACTCTAGACCACCACTATGTCGCATTGGCTTCTCCTCCAGTTCTCATTAGTTGATTTATACAGAGTATATCATATGTAAATTATCATTCATTCATTCGGTTAATGCAAATTCTTTGATTTTCACTCTCTCGTTTCCATCTTTTCTCTTTTCTCTGCAAACTGTTTATGTATTTTTTTTAGCTAGATCTTATCTGTGAAGGTTTATCCAAATTTAAATTTATCAATTTGATTTTTTATGAGAAATGCAACCCTGATAATCTATTTTATGTATGATTTTTTATATGTACTTTGATATAGTTTTAATGGAAATATTTTTCAAAGAAATTGTTGTTTGGAGTCAATTTCAGGCCATCATGATTATTCTTATTTGCCTCCATAGCTATAATATTATCTTCTTTCCTTATTAGAATGTTTTGAAAGTAATAATCATTTTTCATGGTAAGGATAAATTAATACTTTAGAGAAAGATAGTTGATGCAATTTGTAAGATTGAAAGTTTGGCATTTTCAAATTCGCAAGGGACTTATTTGGGGTAGTGAGTTAGAGGGTTTGAATGTTTGTGGAATGTTTGACATCGATAATTTGAAAATTTGTTTTGTTGATCATTTCCATTAACCTATGTTGTTAGCTTCCCAGAAAAATTTAATTGTTTCAATAGATGAACGGGAAAATTTATGTATCAATTGGATCAAAGAATTTTGTTGCAAATTATTCACTTGATCATTAATCCTCATGACCTTGATTATTTTTACTTCTATATTGTGAGATTTACCTAGGAATCTGTCATTGGGAATTATTTCGAATGGTTCACCTATCTTTCCCAACTCTTTCCCTTGATTTAATTGAGAATTCATTTTCTGATGATATTCATGATGTGTCCAATGTTCATGATGTGTCCCATGCTACTAGGATTATATGCTTATGTTTAAAGTTGACTCTTCTTTTGATGGTTAACATAGTTTGCTTTTGATTTTCCTTTTAGTTAGTTTATATAGTTTTCATCCGTACATAATCTTACTTCCTTCTTTGCTTAAGTTTTCAATCATGGTAGTGGGTTTATTCTCTTATCCTATCAAGTGTGAGTGATAAAATCTTTGGAATGATCATGATTAATAATCAAAGAGGGAGTGAATATCTTGGTGAAAACTATCAATGCAATTTCCGAGTTTCAAAATTCTACATTTTCAAAATCTTATTCCACTAAGACCCTATCCATGGAAGTAAACTTAAAAGGTGTGAATTCTTGAATTTATTCAATTTTTTATTCTTGAGCATTTCAAAAATTCGAATTGATTTTCACCATGAAAGGTTCAAATTTATTGGAATAATAAGTTTGATTTGATATTAGTTCCCTTGATCATTATTCTTTATAATCCTGATGATTTTGATTTCTAGATTATGTACTTGGTCCTGAAAATCATTCTTTCTGGGTTTTAGTTTGTATGAAAAGTTTATGTAATGAATATTTTCCCTTATTTTAATTCTTGGAGCTGCAATGCAATTTTTTTTTTATATATCATTCATACTCTGCTGCTTTCTCCCATGCTTCCATGTTCCCTTTTTATTTTTCATTTTGGTTTTATTTTATTTGGATGATTGACATTTTCAGGTTTGGATTTCTTTTAGTTTAGTTTTATTTTCTTTTTCACGATTTGGTTTTAGTTTTAGTTTTGAACTCATTGATTTCCTTCTTGTACACATTATCTTCATATTTTAATTTGAATGTTGATGTTCCCTGAGCCGATTTAACTCCTTCGTCTAACCTCAAGATTAATCTTTGAGTTTGAGTGTAGGGCAGGTCCAACTCTGGTCATACACTAAATATATTCTTACAAGTGTTGGAATTCATGGGCTTCTCTATATGAAAAAAAAACATCATGAATTCTTAGCCTTGGATAATGACTGATAGTTGTGGTGGAACACATGTTCTTAGTGAGCATACCACGATAATCCATAAGTAGAGGAAAGTGTATATCTATTGTTTTCTTTGAGCTGCATCCAACTCACATTAATAAGTTGGCTACTGCTATGGTGGTTCTTGGGGAGACCCGTGGGTTAAAATTAAATGCATAACATCTACTTAGAAAATCAAAGAAACTCTTGTATCACCATGGTTCCTATACACCCAATTGCATATTATATACTAATCTAAAAGGGTAAGCATAATGTAAAATAAAGGAAGTTGAAAGAACTATAAATAATGTGGGAGGTATAACTAAACCCATTGAGGCTATAGATTCTTGTTGGTAGAAGTGGCATGCTTGTATGGTACTGATACAACTTCATCGGGGCTATGGATGCTTACTGGCAATGAAGCAATGTCAAGAAAAGAGAGACGAGGAAAACACTTATGCAGATGTATGCCTTTTATAAAAAGTGAAAACCCATGGTTAAACCAAAGCCAATAAGAAGTTTGTACCCAGTTATATAAATTACCTCACTAATTGTCTCTTTGAAAAAGGTATGTTAGATGGAAAATACTTGAAATTGGGTTATATCTTTTAGAAATTTGACAGCATTGTGGTACACGTAACCTTTGGAAAATTGTACGTAGTTTTTAACGCCTATTATTAACATTCAAATTTGAAGTAAAGGCTCTATATTTTTGTGATAGAGATAATTGGTTCTTCCATGTGTTTCCATTTGTTGTGTCCAGAAAAACCACCCATTTATTTTTACTTGAATAAGCAAAAGGAAAGTCCCCCCTATTAAATTTTTATCTTTAATACCTAATCCACTACTACTAAGAGCCTATTGAATATTCTTTATCTATATTGAGGGGGTTAGGGGTTTATATATTTATTCATTGTTTATCTTTGAGGAGGTTTTTATGACCAATAATCTCTTTGATCTTATACTTTCAGATGTTCTTCAATATACCTTTGATTTATGATGTTTCTTTGATCCTTGTGTGTTGTGATTGACTAGTTTCCTTTTGAACCTTTTGCATTAATTGGTTTTAATGGATTGAAAGGTGGTAGCTAATATTATTTTATCACGGGTTTGGATGCTCTATTTTATGACTTGAATAGAATTTTATTTTAAGTATATGTTGTTTTCTTATGCATTAGATTGTACTATCATCTCACTACGTCATTGAGAAGTGAATGGTTGGATTGAATGAATAGCACATTGTTACTTTGCATATTGTTCCTCCTATCCTCATTCTCATGCTCAAGCTCAAGCTCTCACATGTTAATCAGATTCCTCATTTTAAAATCCATAACTAGAATTAGAGGATCTTTAATATTTTCCAAGAGTTTGAGATATTTTTTTTTCTATTAGATACAAGCAAGAAATAAATTTCTATAGATTTTCCATGGAATTTGTTTACAAAAATAGATTGTTCATAAAAGGACAAGATCATAGATGATTTCTTCTAACAAATTCCTTCCTTTCATTTCCTTATTATTTAATAACCCCAACTCTTTTCATAGATTTGCTAGTAAAATGGCAAGGGGAAAGAATGCATATTTTATAACCTATTAGAAAGTGTCTTCTTCCTTGTATAAAAAGTTAATTCTTCCCTTGGTTGCAGTGGCAGGGTTGAAAAGTCATTTCCTATGCAAGAAACTTATGCTATTTNGTTCATAAAAGGACAAGATCATAGATGATTTATTCTAACAAATTCCTTCCTTTCATTTCCTTATTTTTTAATAACCCCAACTCTTTTCATAGATTTGCTAGTAAAATGGCAAGGGGAAAGAATGCATATTTTATAACCTATTAGAAAGTGTCTTCTTCCTTGTATAAAAAGTTAATTCTTCCCTTGGTTGCAGTGGCAGGGTTGAAAAGTCATTTCCTATGCAAGAAACTTATGCTATTTCAATTCCTCAAGAGAATCAAGCCTAAACAAAAGAGAAATCTTGTGCACAATCAAGGAAGAATGATTATGTGCATTTGTTCATAGAGGACATGAAACTTAAGATCAAAGCCTCCAAGTGTTTGAAATATATGGAAACAATCGATTTTTCTATACTTGTAACAACCTTCAAATCCATATATGTTGATCCTATCTTAAGCCTCAAGTCTTTACAAACTGGAAACCCTAAATTTCTACCTATATGAGCATATCAGACTACATACAATAAGTTGATAGGACAGACACCATTTCGATTACTATATAGCCAGGAAGAAGTTATGATCCACGGAATTTATTGTGCTGATTTGACGCATTGTCGTACTGATAGAGCTCACATATTTTGGCGTAGTAGAGAAAAGACTATCAGATCTAGTGGAACTAGAGGAAGACCACTTTGTCACAAGATTTCATCAGCAAGTTCAGAAATCATGTGAAAAATCATGGAATGACAAACATATTAAACAAAATAAGTTCCATATAGGAGACTTAGTTTTTCTCTGTGACGACAAATTTTGGAACACCCTAGAAAGTTCCAAATGCACTGGTTGGGTTTGTATGTGATAAGATTTGTGACATAGGAAGGTGTTGTTCAGTTGGATAAATTGAATGGGGAAACCATGGAAGGATTGGTTAATGGTAGCCACATGAAACTGTATAGGGACAATCATGCTTCTGCGCACTAGCCTAACTGCCCAATATGTGTACCTTAGTATATGCATTATACTATATTATAGAAAAGAAAAAGAAAATAAAAAACAATAAAAGAGATTGAGGAAAGCCACAATAAACATTTGAAGAGAGAGGACAAGTAAAGTTCTGGATCGGGAATTTTTCAAAGGGTCAAATTAGTAGAAAAAGAGATGAACAAGAAAATGTCACATAAAATGAAGAAAGGAAGAGGAAGGCGCACAGAAAGCAGAACCAGGATAGAGACCTACACAGAGGATGGTAAGAGAATTAAAGAGAAAAAAAAATGGCGAGACAATGAGAACACATAGTCATAAATGAGAAGAGGCAACGATATTTTGACAGGCTAGAAAATCTAGACCACGATTCACTGGAAAATACAAAATTAATGTAGAATCTAGAAGGAATTGAATGCGAACACAATCAGATGGGACTAAATATTTGAGCACAAAGAGGAATGAAAAAACTATCAAAAAACTATAAAATAATACAAGGGGCAACAAGAAAGGGTTATTGTTGTGTGAAAATTTGACGAGAACAGAGAGACAAATAATAACTAAGGGATTTGCAAATCAATCCGAACTACAAAGAGTTATGGTGCCACCAAATACATGAGCTTACACATCGTATACTAAAAAACCATGCAGTAAGCATACATCAACACCGATGTAGGAAGAAACTCCAAGAGAAAATATATTAGATTCGGTAAAATTTTCTAGGTCTTATGTAACACCCAGGAAGCCAACAACAAAACAAGTTAGACTACCCAAGGAGACGTAGTGCAATCTGGTTACACCAGTGATTCCACCTAGGGTTTTGGGGAAGGAGATATGTTGGGCATAATAGGAAGCCTGAAGTTTTCAGACCATGACCTTGCAGATCTAAATAAGTTTCCAGAGTTATCACCATAGAACTATCTACACACATCACTCAAAATAGACTCACTTGTACTCATAGTCAATTCATAGGAATGGGAAAGAAGGCTGCAACAAACATGCATACTAAACATGTTGGAGATCCCACATTTTGGTAGAAGAACATAAATCAACATTTGTGTCAAATTATTCTTGAGTTGAGTCTATGGAGGATTCCTATGTTTGAATAGGGAAATGTCGATTGACACCCAAATAATTGCATGGATTACAAGATTTTTGTTAGTAGGGGAAGACCCACTACCTCTTTTCACAGATAAAACTAATGAGAAAGCATTAGGAGAGAGGATTAAGGAAAAATATGGCATGCACAAAGGAGTGCATTGATTGGATGTAGAAAGTATCAATGTTGATTCTGTAAGGTTTGCGGCATAGGCGTTGGCCTGCAAATTACTCAGGAAATGTTGTAGAGATCAGGTGCCACCATGAGTAATAGAAGCAACAAAGGAGTGCACAACATGAATGTAGATGAACTAGGTGACATTTATGGTGAACCAATTCTTAACCGATTGTAAGGAAGCATATGATAAAGGATCATAACTCCATTATGCTTGGTTATTGATTTTAATCACATTAGTTCCTTGGAGGGAGCCAGAAGAAACCCAATTCCTAGAAGATATGCAAAAATCATTCCTGGAAACAAGATATGCCTCTTTGTGGAATACTACACATAATAATAGGAAAATGGATAACAACATCACCTTCTACATATATCAGGGGAAAATCCAACAATGCATTGAGGAAACACCATGCATTCTACGTACGATGGTTGAAGCATATTGTTGGATTGTTTGGGCTGACCAGGGTTCTACTTTAGGTTTCCAAAACAACCCTGTAAACCATCGACCCTTCTCGAGGCCCGAAGGAAACACTGCGCAAAGAGTGCACAATGAAGTCTCACTGAGATGTCTTTATGGGTGACTATAAGACCCATATGTTTGCAATCGTGGAAGTGGTGTTGCTTTGGGGATGCCATACATTCTTTCTACCTCAAAATACATCATATATATTATTCTAACACAACATTATATTAGATATACCATTATGTAACCATTTGCATTCATTAAAGTTCATTATGTAGTAAATATCATGGCTATTCTAGTGTGTGACGCATTTTACTACCACAAATTCATTCATTCAACGAAAAATAACAAGGAATAAAGCAAACATTCCACATAGAGACACAAGTTTTACCATGGTTTACCGCCACTAGGCTACGTCCACAAAGATCTAGAATTATTCTCTCTTTTATCAATATTCATCAAGTTATTGTGTTGTGTGCATTACATATGATATGGTTGTGAGGCTGACAAGATCGCACCAAGATCCACAAATTGTGATCTTACCCTCAATTCAAATGCATATCTCTCTCCAAAATTGACTCTAAGATCATCTCCAACACTAGTTCCACAACTAGATAGCTAGAACACTAATCCTCACTCCAAAAACTTGTCCAAAACTTGTTCTCCTCAGATCTCACAATACATATTTATACTACAAAAATGGGTTAAAACCCATTACAATAATAACCAAAACCCTAACAAACTAACCCTAGGTGGATTAGGTTTGTACACATTCTAAATACTTGCATATGGCTAGTCTAAAATCCAACCATTTCCTTCATTTATCCACCTCTTTCATGCTTCCTTTGACTTTCCTACTTCCTCATCGCTGATTTTCCCTGTTTTGCAGCGCACACTCCTTTTTTGGTCCATTTATTAGTTGTCTTCATAAATTACTGTGCTTTTCTCCAAAATAGCCTATGCCAATAGGCCTACAACACTCACCTATGGCTCGTACCGAGCCACTCAGGTAGTGTGTGCCTCCTGCACCAACTTCTCCAGCTTCTGAAACCTGCTTGCAATTTATTCAACTCTAGATTTTACTTGTGTGATCTTCTTTGCTATAGTATCCATTGTCTGCGTTGTAATACGATTCTTCAATAGTTCTCCACTTTCCAATAAAACCTTTTAAATATGACCCTTAGCTGCATCAATCTATGTAAGAATTTTTTTTTCACCTTCTTGTAGTGGTTCCAATGACACCTGACTTGACTAATTTTCTACTTGTATAGTCTTCATCTCTTCCTGCAAGTTATTCATTTCTTGTGCAATCTTCAATATGTTCGAGATATTCATCATTTTCTTCAGTTCTTGCAGTGTTGTATTTACACCTTCCTCTTTTTGGTATAACTCCTACAATTTTTCATCCTCTTGAAGATTCATCCATAAATGTGTGCTCTTATTATACAACTCTATGATTTCCTAGATGAACTATGCAATTCTCTCCACGTGACTTGTAGCCTCCTTCTCCCTTTGTGTTCTGACTTCTGGTGGGGTGCTAGGTGATAGGAGTTCTGTAAAATCTATAATGTGGTTCTTGTATTCCTCCATATCCTGCGATATCTTCTCAAATTTCTCCCCCGTTGGTATGTTCCCTTCCTTCACACTGTCAGGAATAGTTTTGAACACTTATTCCACCTACTAATTGATTCTGCCAGTGTGCTTATTTGCTTCTTCCATCTCAACCTGAACTTGGGTAAGTGTCATAATGTCGTGTTTACTTCGTTGTCAATTTGTAAACTTGTCACATTTGTGTGGGCTCTCAACTGAATATCCTATGCGACAGTGATTTGAATTTTATACAAGATTTTTTTTGGAACCTTGGGCAGTGCCAAGTCAAAATGATCTATGTATTTCAATGGCTTATGCGATTTCTCCTCATCAAACTCCAACATTTCTTGTATAATATGAAAATTTTCACTCCCCATGGCTATAATTTGTATTGTCTCCTATTCTAGCACTGTTCCTGCCTGACAAGTCTGTTGTTGTGCCTATTCTCTTTGTTGCACTGTATTAATTTGCAATTGTTCTAGTGCAACCTTAACTTCTGTTAGTTTCTTGACTATCTCCTTCCTTTTCTTCTTAGAATCATACACTGCCTCTTCCATGCAGTCCTATAGTTTCTCTATGACTAAATTTGAATCATCTTCTGTCAGCGTGAGTTCAAGAATTCCCCCGTGTTCCTTCATATTCTTGCGTTGTCCTCCTATCTGCAAGACTGTCCTTTTCATTGGCAGAGTCTATGTCTGTGCGGTTGTAGTTGGTATATCTATGTCTGGGAGATATCCACCTCCTATTTCCTCTAGCATAGGGACATTTGTATCTTTCTTCCCTCTGCCATTTGGTACTATTCCATGCTCCTCTTCCTGCTCTGAAGGATTTGGGATAGTATTCTCCTGCCTTGGCTTCCTAGTGGTTGTTCTACCCCCTGCTTCCTTTGCACGCTCTATTTCCTTCCTTGTATTGGTTTCTCGGCTAGTTGATTTTATTTAAGGGCTAACCTCTGCTTGCTTCTTAGATCTTGGTACCTTCTTTGGAATCACTGGCACATTCCATTCTTTAGGACAATCTTTCATGGCCCACTGCACTTCCTCTCCTGTGATAAAATATCTCAATTGTAGCCACTCCTTCTTAGGATCCTTTTTTCCTATATCCACATGTTATGTTTGGAATCCATAAAATATGGTATTCCTTGGTTCTCCCTCACTACCTCTGGTGGTATTCTACACGTGTTAGCTAGCTTTTCCTGCATGTCATAAAATTGTTGGAGTTACTTCACACACACCTAGGAATTTTTTTCCTAAGGTTTTTCCTTGTTTATTAGTCATTATCCAGTCTCCTATATTTTAGGAAGAATATTCCTGTAGGGAGAATATTCTCTTCAATTTTCACTTCAGTTTGACTAGTTGAGTGGAGTCTAGATGCTGCATTGGCTTTGTCACCATGCAACATTGGGATAATCACCAACTAATGTGAATTATCCTTAGTATCATCACCAGAATGGAAAATTACGCATAATTCCATGATCTCCTCCTCACTTCACTTTGTTTCATTTAGTTAACTAAAGAATGGTAGACTAGTTAACTTAGCTAGGTGGCACTTCACTCCCGTAACTGCTTGAGAGACTAGACTAGGTGGCAGTTTACTCCCGTAACTACTGGTGTGTGTCCAGATCACTCTAGACCACCACTATGGTGCATTGGATTCTCCTATAGTGTGCATTGGTTGAATTATACAGAGTATATCATGTGTAAATTACTCATTATTCATTATGGTTAATGAGAATTCTTCCATTCTTTTCTCTCTTGCTTCTTCTTTCTGAATTTCTCTCTGCAAATGTGTGTGGTATTTTCTAGCTAGATTAATTTTTTGCAGGTTCAACACATTTACATGGTATAAGAGTCAACGAACTACTAATCAAATCTACACCAAATTATTTTTTGCAGGTACCAAACATTGAAGACAACGGAAAAATGGAATTCCCAAAATAATTCATTCTTACACCTTACAATTACTTTGAATGGAAGGAGAGGATAATCACACATCTTTGAAACTGAGGATTGTATAGGTTAAACTTGAATATAGACATAGAACCAAAATCATCCATAGAAAAATCCAAGTATCTAAATCGAATGATCGATGCATTCAAAACAATTTGCAGTCTCATCTCTCTCGATCTTGTTTTTCACATATCTTCCTATAAAACCCCCAATGAATCCTGGACCACCTTGGATAGGCTCTTTGGAAAATAGGATGAGATAAGGGGACATGTGCTCGAGGTGGAATTTCTCACATTGGATCCAAAACGCTTCAACAATATCCAATATTTATTTACAAAATTAAAGGATTTACTGTCGCAACTCAAATCTTGCGGGGTTGATAAATCTAAGGAGGAGAAACAAATGGTTCTCACCATTACCTCCAAAATTGGTCATGAATTCTATGTGTTCGTATCCACATTCCATTCTGTCAAATTCTCCTCTAGAGCCACCTAGAAGATGCCTTCTCTTGAGGAATTTATCGAATCCCTAACACAAGAGAAAACCAAGCTCATCAACATGGGAAAAATCAAAGGCCCAAAAGAGCATGCACTTACTATGAAATATGGCAACCATTAATATCAGAAATATAAAGATAAAGACAAAAGGAAATCTCATGCAAATCCAAAGAAGGAAGGGTACTCAAAACCCTTCACCGATGCCTCTGGATCCAAAGGGGGAAAGGGAAGAAAAGGGGAAAAATGCACATACTTCCAAAAAGGATTCCATCCAGAGTCCGTATGCATGCAAAAAAAAATAGATCTAATGACTCAAATACTTCAGCAAAAAAACCTTGGATATCACATCCCCGAGGGTTCCAAGAAGAAGAAGCCAAAATATCAGAATCCTAAGAAAGGAAATTCTAGCCATGCCTTGATTTCCATCAACTCCTCTCCCGATGCTTGGATCGTAGATTCAAGAGCATCACATCACATGGATGCTAGAAAAGAAGTATATTCTTTATTGGATGCATGAAAACATCCTCCTATTCTGATGGGGGGCAACTCTCCAGTCGAGGTCACCGACAAAGGAAGGATTGAACTCACCAATGGAAGCTTCAAGAATCTGTTGTACATTCCAAAACGTTTCATCAATCTTCTCACCATGTATCATATAATGAATTATGACACCAGAAATAAATTCATATTCACACCAAATGCGGTGGAAATCTATGACATGAAAACCAATTCGAGGGTTTCTACCGGTGAGGTAAATCATCAATCTAGATTGTATACATTTTCTGAATTTATTGAATCAGATTTTGCTTTACTGCTTACCCATGCTGATGAAAGTAGTAGGATATGGAACGAAAGTTTCAGAAATTTGAATTAAAGACATCCATTTCTCCAAAGGAATCTGCAAGGGACGTGTTCTTGGAAAACACCCTCAAGAGAAATTTGAAAAAGGAAAGACTCAGAGAGCTTCTACTACTTTAGATCTGATCCATAGTGACCTCATGGGTCCTTTTTCTGCATCCATCAATCAAAAAAGCGAGGTTTGTTCTCATTTTTTTTTATGATTTCTCACGTTTCACATGGATTTACTTTCTCGGGAAAAAATCTGAGGTCTTTCAACACCTCAAATATTTCAAAGCCCTGGTTGAGACACAGTCAGGAAAGAAAATCAATTTTTTCTGAACTCATACCGTGGGAGAGTATGTCAATCATGAGATCCAAAATATTTGTCATGAGGTAGGGATTTAGTTGCAGCACACGATTCCCTATACTCTGCAACAAAACAGATTTGTTGAGTGGAAAAACAGATCTCTAAAAGAGATGGCATATTGCATGCTACAAGCAAAGTCACTACCACATACACTATGGGCCGAAGTACTCAATTGTGCAACCTAAATCCAAAATAGATCTTCCCATATATCATTCAAGGATAAGACCCCCTATGAGGATTGGAGCGGCCTCAAACTGGAAGTGACCCACTTTTGTATTTTTGGTTCACGTGCATGGGCTTGGATTCCCTCTGAAAAGAGGAAGGCACTTGATCCACAGAGCACATAGTGTATCTTTGTTGGATACCCCAATGATGTGAAGGGATACAGACTTATTTATATTTCCTCGGATGGGATCATCATTGAGAGAAGTGTCCAATTCAAGAAAGTGTCTCGCATGTACCTCAACAGCCGCATACAGACACCTTCATTCTTCCACCCGTCCGAGATGATGAGCATTCACATGCTGACTCTTCTTCAGACAAGAGTTCTGATGCAGAGGACTTAGATGATCTAGATATAGATTTAGTATAGTAAAATGCACAGTCAGAGCATCCAGATGTAGATGCAGAGCCAGAGAAGAGGCCCAAGTGGGCACATACTACTCTTTAGGATGCAGGGGATCTTGTTGGTGATCCAACCGATACTAGGAGGACTCAAATTGATTTCGAGGAGCCTCCTATTGCACTCACTGCCACTGAGCCATTGCCCTCCAAGAATATTTTCTTGGTTCAGTCTTCAGATCTACATCCTTATGGCGAGACTGTTGGAAATCCCTTTTTGGAATCCACCATGCAGGAGGAGTACAACTCCCTCCTCGAGAATCAGGCTTGGGATCTAGTTCCCCTTCCTTCTGGAAGGAAACTTGTCAGATGCAGATGGGTCTACAGGACCAAGAGTGAAGTGGATGGAAAAATTAGTAGATACAAAGCTAGGATTGTTTCCAAAGTCTTTCAGCAGGTAAATGGCATTGACTATGATGAGACCTTCGCTCTAGTAGATAATATGGATTCCATACATTTGGCACTTTCCGTTACGGTGACCAAGGGATGGGAAGTTCATTAGATGGATGTGAAGATGGCATTTCTTCACGGTGATCTCTCTAAGGAGATATATATGGATCATCCCCAGGGATTTATGCAAGATTCATCTTTGGTTTTTCGACTCAAGAAGTCTCTTTATGGCCTCAAGCAGGCTTCGAGGGAATGGAATTCCAATATGGACTCCTACCTGGTTTCACATAACTTTTTATGTTGTAAATCATACCCAAATGTCTACATGCTTAGGACTGTTATCTGCAATTTTGGTCATTGTGATGATGCAATGATAATTTCATGATGATGGAATATCAAGCTCTTCACTAAGAACATTTTCCTGAGAAAGGTTACACTTATCAGCTTCCAGAAATCACATTTTAAAGATAGTTCGCAGGATGCATATATACTCTCCTGCGAGAATTCCTGATTCTCGTAGGCTGCATTCAGCTGGGGTACGAACTTCTCACACTGTACTCATGGTTAGGGTGCGAACATGTTTTTAAAGGAGGAAAATGGATAAGTTATCGATCCTTCTAGAAGGAATCTTCTAGAAGGGTGAGTTGGCTTTCGAATG
>JASDQU010753175.1:31814-42149 GCA_032191745.1 Picea mariana | reverse complement strand
TTTTAATTAATAATTTTTAAATTATCATAATATAATAAAACAATTATTTCCTCTTCTTAAATTTTTATCCCAACAAATTTTTATGAATCAATTAAATTGCTTACTCCCTTCTTGTTACAAGATTAATGAAGATTATCATCCTTATTTATTATTATTATTATTATATATATATATATATATATATATATATATATATATTAAAAGGTTAGAAAAATTCTGCCACCAGTATAATTTAGACCTAGACTTTAATTTTCGTGCTGGGCGACATTTTATTAGGGAAATTGTTTTAAAAATTTCTTATCACATTATTCTTCCTAAGGCCATCTAGGTTCATTCATTTATCATTAACAACATGACATGCCCTTCAGGATGCACTAGGTGCTCCAAGGTTTCCACTCGCCTCATCTGTTTCCCTTGTGCGACGTGCCCTTCAGGATGCACTACGTGCTCCAAGGGTGCCACTTGACTCTTTCCATTTTTCTTGCGCGATGTGCCCTTCAGGACGCACCACATGCTCCAAGGGTGCCAGTCGCCTCTTGACTGACTTGGTAGACATCAAAAACCCCTGGAGTCAATACTCCTCCAAGTGAACTTGTGGGAGACTAAGGGCCTCTAAGGAATAATACCCCTGCCTTATTGCATGCCCCTTATAATCATCGTGAGCGACTGTCGCAGTCTACCCTCACGACATTGTGGGTCCTCTCGAACTAGGTAAACGTTAACCTACAGTTCGAGCCACTGTGGGAGTGCTAGTAGGCTGTGGTAGGGCTGTTGTCCACACCTCTCCCTCAACATCTCTAGTAGTCGTGTGTGACCCCTCTACTTCACATGTGATTCTGGCCGACATGCTATCGTCAGCCTGCATCATCAACAAATCATGTCAGAAATATATCCATAATCATATCGTCTAATAAGATGCACTAATATCACATATAAAACAATCAAAACCCAATGGTTCACTCCTTGACTCGATCTGGAGTCCAAGTGGTTCCATCGATGCGTCTGCATCCTCGAGGTCCAAAATCCTGCACACTTAGTAAAACCGAGTCAATAGCACCTGTCTATGTCAATGCAGCAAAACAACATGACATCAACCCATAACGCCTCATAATCAAAATCAATGTTTTAATAGCATAATAATCCGTATCACTTGCGAGCAAGTGTCCTCAAAGAATAAGTTCGCTCAGTGCGCAAGAGACATACAACCCCTCTTGGTCTAAACTTCATCCCGAAGTTTCAAAGTATAAGTGCCAAAAATAATGTGTATCACAGTATCATAAGTCTATCTATAAAACAAAAATGGAAACTGCTGGCGCATATCACATGCATCTTCCTAGGTCGTCGAGTGAGGACTATAGTTGTTCCACTGGACCTTGATTGTAACACGCCCCCGAACACCAATAGGCTGGGGAATGTCACTACTCAGACACTTAACTTAGTTCTGACAACATATTGTAACGCCCCAGTATTCAACTGAGCTATGTCACACACACACACACACACACACATATATTTCAAATACATATATATACACACAGGCATACATACATATTGAATTGCATGCAATTAAACATATACATACAACGCTCTAGTGGAAGCTTCACATATAAAGCATAAAAAAACAGTTGCATTCTATAAATATAAGATTTTCAGGATGAATTAACAGTAAACACATACATGCAACATACACAGGGGTATACCCTTAAACATACAGACAATTATGACATGCAATAAAACCCATAAAATAACACATAAATGAAAATGCAACATGTAAATTCATCACATAACTGGTACTTATCTTGTTAGGAATGTCACCAAATGCGTGTGGACCGTCCATGAATCTCCCAGCCTTAGACTACACTGTTCATCACTCTCAATAGTGAGTCACCCCCGATCTAGGACTAGAATCCACCCGGGTAAGGAATTCCTAACCAGGCTAAAGGTACATGGTCAACCAGAAGGACTCCCTCTCAGGTGTTCACTCAACCACAATCTACAACCTCTCCTTCCCCACATGCCTGTCCCACCCAAGGAAGTGTGCCCCTTCTCTGCTCAACATTCCTTCGGCTGCCCCAATTCCCTTCCAGGGCTTCAGCAATAGGATGGACCGAATGTCTCAGAGCGCTGTAGATGTAGTTTAGCACCTTCAGGAAATTGATCCCCAACAATTCTCTCACTCATAGAATTGCTCACGGGCCTAACAACCTGCCTCTTCAATCCCACTCCTAAGCTGACAGGTACACCAATAGGAATGGTTATCGATCTGGACTGGGTACGGTGGTAGGAAGACACGAGGATAGCTCAAGGACTGACATAATGTATCACCTCTATTGGTTCTCTGGTCGAAGGAAAAATGGTAAGATTCTCAGCCATTCTTCCACCCCTCTCTTCCCCCCACAATGGTCGATCCCCTCAAAGGAACTAAGTCTCGACAATAAGTATGCATGTCTCCAACTTGAAACTTGTCATGTTGGAAGCTACTCTGATACA
This sequence comes from Picea mariana, assembly GCA_032191745.1. Classification (NCBI taxonomy): domain Eukaryota; kingdom Viridiplantae; phylum Streptophyta; class Pinopsida; order Pinales; family Pinaceae; genus Picea; species Picea mariana. The sequence goes on along the minus strand of JASDQU010753175.1, from coordinate 39,659 downwards.
CTTGTCCCCTACTTTAGGACTTAGGATAAATTAACTATCCGTACTTTATTTTTTTAATAAATATTAATATAATATTTCTTTTCGACTTTAAGCTCTCTAGTTTAGCCCTGTTCTTAACTTTAGTCCCTCACTATCCCTATTTGGTGGAATCTAGTCCCCCTTCTCTTTTATCATGGTCGGTCTACGTGCAGTGATGTATTTTATATTAATCATTAGACATATACAAAATAGGTGCACTGGCCTTTAACATCTAGGCGCTCTGGCCTAATTTCAAAACATAAGCATTTCGACTTATAATACTAGCTCACCAACCTATAATGCATATCATATACATAAAGGTTCACTGACCTTAATATTGCTTGCACTTTAGTTACTGCGCACGGTATCCGCTGACCTCAAGGTTGTGTGCTTTTTAGTTACTGTGCGTTGTATCCGCTGTGTTTAAGGTTGTTTGCACTTTAGTTACTGTGCACGGTATTCAGAAATGTGCACACTACATCACTTTACTGTGCAGTATATGTGCACACCATGCCATGAAAGGTGTATTACAAAATGATGTCTATACATCTCACTAGCTTAAATATACTTGGATTTCATTTGCATTTGGGTTCAGCCGAGGGATATTACAATCCCCTCCCCTTATTTATGCACTGTCCTCAGTGCATCATGTACCCATATACAACAAAATTTTCAATTTTTTTCAAAAAGATATGGATATTCTGCCTGCATTGCATCCTCATGCTTCCAAGTAGCATATTTAGGTCCGTACCAGGTCCATTGGACCTTTACAAGCCCTATGTCTCGATTCTAGAGTTGTTTTATTTTCCAGTCCAAAATACTCATCGGATGCACTTGGAAAGCGCCTTCTTGTTCCACCTGAATAACATTCCAATCAATAACATGATTAGCATCAGGTATGTATTTCTTTAGAAATGATACATGTAATACATTATGAATAGACATAGATGCATGCAATGCAATCATATAAGAAATTGGACCAATCCTCTCTAGGATTTTAAATGGTCCACAAAATATGGTTGCTAACTTGGCGCAGCTTCCCAGCTTTAGGGAACTCCTGTTAACTTTCACTTTCAGGAAAACATGATCACCCACTTTGAATTCTCCGTGGATTCTATTTTTATTAGCATAATGTTTTTGTCTATCTTTGGCAACTTTCAAATTCTGCTTAATTTTTAACATTTGGTCCTCCATCTCCTTGAGCAACTCTGGCCCGACTACTGTTCTATCAGCCGGGTTATCCTAGCTTACTGGAGTATTGCACCTTCTGCTGTAAAGTGCTTCAAATGGGATCATCTTCAATGATGCCTAATACCCATTGTTGTAAGTGAATTCTAATAAATGTAGGTAGTCTTCCCATTTTGATGGTTTATCCATCACATACATTCTCAACATATCTTCTATCACTCTATTCACCCTCTCTGTCTGTCCATCAGACTCAGGATGGTAAGCTGTACTAAAGTTTAGATTCATTCTGAATCTTTTGAACAATCCTTTCTAGAAATTCGAGGTGAATTTCGGGTCTCTGTCAGACACAATCGTTTTAGGAATTTCATGCAATCGTGCCACTTCCTTCATGAAAATATCAACGACATCTGCTTCCTTGTGAGTAGTTTTTAGTGGAATAAAATGGACAAATTTTGTAAGCTTGTCCACCACCACCATAATCGAATCATGTAGCTTTCCTGTTCTGGGAAATCCCGTAATAAAATCCATTGTCACCACTTCCCACTTCCATTCAGGAATGGGCAAAGGTTGCAACAATCCTGCTGGGTGCCTATGTTTTTCTTTAACTTTCTGGCATTCCATACATCTTGCGATGTATTATTCTATCTCTCTCTTCATACCTGGCCAAAAGTATTGGCTCTTGACCACTGCTATGGTTTTCTGATATCCAGGGTGCCCTGTGTAAGGAACATTATGCATCTCATGCAAAATTATATGTTTCAAGTCGTGGACATTTGGTACAAAAATTCTGTTCTTGTGCAGCAGTATTCCATCTATTCCCAACTTATAAATATCCATCTTTTGTGGTGTATTACCTTGCTGTAATTTTGCTATCAATTCTTTGTATTGTAGGTTTGTATTTGCAGTCTCCATAATTTTTCTTTTAACATCAGTCTGGTACATGCCGATGGCTGTAGCATGTAGTTCATGCGCCCTCCTGCTGAGTGCATCAACCACTTTATTTTCTTTCCCCTTGATATGATTTATATCAAAGTCATATTCACTTAGAAATTCTAACCATCTGCTTTGCATAGCATTTAGATTTGGCTGATCAAATAAAATTTTCAAACCATTGTGGTCTGTTCTTATCTCAAACCTTTTCCCCATGAGGTACTGTGTCCATTTCCTCAGGGCATGCACTATGGATTCTAACTCCAAATCATGAGTGGCATAGTTTCGTTCATGCTCCTTCAACTTCCTTGATTCATAACATATCACAAATCCATTTTGACTGAGGACTCCACCAAGTCCTTCATTACATGCATCTGTGCATACAATGAAATCTTCATTTGGGTCTGCAATCCTTAGTATTGGANGTGATAACCATTCTCTAATGGCTTCTATCTTCTCAGAATCCATTGCTATCCCATCCTTTGAGATGATATTCCCCAAATAATGAATTTGTTTCTAATAAAATGAGCACTTGCTCAATTTGGCATACATCTGATGCTCCCTTAATACTTGCAATACCATCCTCAAATGATGTTCATTCTCTTCCTCTCACTTAGAGTATATAAGAATGTCATCCAAAAATACAATGACAAACTTGTCTAAATATTCTCGGAAAACACTATTCATTAAGCACATGAAAACAACTGGTGCATTTGACAACCCAAATGGCACCATTGTGAACTCATAATGACCATACCTTGTCCCAAAGGCGGTCTTGTTGATATCTTCCTCCTTAATTCTTACCTGATGGTATCCCGATCTGAGATCTATCTTTGAAAAGATATTTTCATCCTTCAATTGATAAAAAAGATCACCGATCCTTGGCAGAGGATACTTGTTCTTTACTATCACTTTATTCAACTATATGAAATCAATGCACAATCTTAACGTTCCATATTTATTTTTCACAAACAAGACTGAGGCACCCCAAGGTGATACACTTGGGTGTATATACCCCTTTTTCAGAAGTTCTTCAAGCTACATTTGCAACTCCTTCAATTCTGGTGCACTCATTCTGTAAGGAATATTTGACACGGGAGCTGCTCCTGGTGTCAGATTTATAGAAAAATCAATGTCTCTATTTGGAGGTAGTCCTGACACTTCCTTGAATACATATTGAAATTCTTTCAGGACTACATAATCATCCAAATTTGGCACCTTTTCTTTAGGTGTCTCTTCCATATGAGTTGAAAATATTTTACATCCTCTTCTATAACATTTCTTCAGCCGCAATGATGAAATTTCTCTAACGGTTACTGCCCTGGGAATTCCCTGCACTTTCCTTTGGTTCCCTTCTTCATCCAAGCAAGTGAATTCTTTGTTATGAAAATCCAATAGAGCATTATGTGGGTCCAACCAATCCATCCCAATTAAATAGTCATAGGAACCTAAAGGTAAGATGTTCAAATATGCCTTGGTGTTCAGTCCGTTCATGTCCATGAGACATGACTTAATCATATCATTAACCTTTCTTTTGGTTCCTGTAGCTAGCTATACCAACCAAGATTTTCCATGCTTATTTCTTGGCAATTGTAGACTTTCTACCATCTTAAGATCTATATAACTATGACTAGCCCATGAATCAATTAAAATAGCAATGGTTTGGTTGCTAATCATACCTTCCACTTCAATCATGTGTGATTGATATTCTGCTTGCTTGTTATCCAGGGATGCATATATCCTTGGCACATTTCTTCCCATGTCCTCCACTGTTTCATCTTGCTATACATTATAAACAATCCTTCCTTTTTCACCTCTGTGAGGACAATCTCTGAAACTATGATCTCCTTTCCAACCCCAACATTGAATAGGTGGCTTCCTTTGCCTTTGGCCTTCTGCCTCTATCGTTTTGGGCTCTCTAGGAGTTTGTGGTCCCTGTGGACTATTTCCGAAGAATGGTGGTTTAAATCCTTTCTTCCTCTGATCCACCTTGAACTTCTTTTTGTCTTCCCAAGATTTTTGAAAAGGTTGCCTTGCTTTTTGCTGATCATATAGACATTTAGCTCGCCTTATGGTCTCTTCCAAGATTTGGGATCATCATACTGTATTTTGTCACTGATGAACACTGGAAATCCACTCAAATACCTTTGAATTTTAACTGTCTCATCCTTGATGAAAGAGACGTACTTCAGTAGTTCTAGGAATCTTCTTTCATATTCATCTATGGTCATGCTTCTGAGCTTGAGTTCAAAGAACTCTTTCATTTTCTTATCATAATATCTCTTAGTCAAGTATTTCTTCTCAAAATACTTCTTAAATTCCCTCCAAGTAACGCTCTTCTCTTTAATGTGATGTACCTGCACAAGTTGATCCCACCACATGGATGCCTTTCCTTTCCTTTGAGTTGATAGATGGAAATTATACCCTCTGCATGAGAAGAATAATTGTGTAATTGAAAATACTTTCTCATGCCCATCAACCATGTTTCTGCATATTCATCTTTCTTGTTCTCACCATCAAATGTAAGAGGTTTGATTTTTTTCATTTCTTCTCGTAGCTCATCCACCCCAGACCTCTTATGTTGTCTGACAGGGGATGGACTTGTGCTGCTACCTGATATTTTATTGGAATGCTTCGGGGAGTGATGGTGGTGTCTGCTAACACTTCCTGATTTATTTTTCTCATCCGAAGGTTTGTGACTTCCAGATTTGCTCGAGTCACTTTCTTTTTCCAATTTCTTTTCTATTCTRTTCAKACTTTGCAATAACTTYATGTTGAAGTCATCCTGCTRCTCTTTGGCTCTCATAACCCTTTCATTATCATCTTTATGGCTTTGGACATCCTTTTGCAAATTTTTAATGGTCTCTACCATATTTGGGTTTTCATCCCTTTCCTCTCCATGCCCATTGGAGTTTGTTCCTTCAATGTCTAAATGGACATTCATCCCTCTGCTCTCATCTTGTCGACTGCAATTTTCTCGTGTCTCTTCCATTCCTATGGATTCGGTACTGATCTAATCTGATCTAGTTGTTGTTAATTCTACAAAATGTTCATCCATCAAAACTTATTAGGTTAACTAAATCAACAATCCATGAGAAATATGAACTATTTTGGCTCAATAATTATATCAGAATTATCTTTTCTGATTTCTTGGTGTTGCCACCATGTCAATTCTTAGAAAAGACCCAAGTTTTGAGAACTTAGTAAGATCTACATCATCGTGCAGAGATACATTGGGCGAAAGACGGTTTTCCAAAACCACTTTTGCATAAGTTCCGATGTCACGTGCTTCAATATGTCAAATCCACCATTCGTGGGACAGGTGATGGCTAGTCAGATCACTCTGTCTCATTCTCTTGGTACATCACAACTGTTTGAAGTTAGGTGAATGATACCATGTAACGATCTCAAAAAGTTTAATCATTTGAAATGGATTATATGAGCATGGCAACCGATTGTACTTGTGCGCAAGTCTGTCACTGATTCATGATTGAGGCTCTGTAATTACCAACTCTCGGGTATGGAAGCATCATCTTATCCATCAACGAGCACTCTCCAAACTGGTTCGAACTTCTCATCTCTGCAAAATTATTTCGATGCCCACACAACTGAGGTATATGGACCCAGTTAAATCCAACGAGACTGGTTATTCAGGCAACATGCTAAATTTTCCTGCGAGTATGAAGGAAAAGGTAGTCGCGTAGATACTGGTGACTAAATTTCACACAGTACTTGTTACTGATTTGAGATTGGAAATCAGGCTAAATCCAATCATGAGAGATCTGGTTATCAACATACCAACTGCTAAGAAGAAACAAAGCAAGCGACAAAAGAAAGAACCCATCACTGAAGCGGCTGAAAGTGTTGGAGAGAATCAACCGGTCTGGTTAGATTCTTTAAAGGAGGAGCTAGCTAAGTTGAAATGATCCCTAAAAAAAAATTGAGTATATTTCAACGATTTATGGACAGATGGTAGAAGAGGTAAGGAACTTTGGAGATCATAGACCTGTTCTTGTACGGTCTCTTTAAATAGGGAAACTACTATTTTGAATCATCCCCTTTTGTAATTTCAGATTTTAAATGAATATATAAGCGCAAAAGCGGATTTTGTACTGATTATGAAAAGATTCTAACTGATGGTGATATGAATCTTGTTTCCTTTAATATTATATGTCTTCTTGTAACTTATATTTCACTTTAAACTATCTAAATAAAACTCAGAATTCATCTCACTCGCTTGACTCATTTTAAATAATACTTCAATGCAGTTGTGTATTCCTCTTTCTTTGAATACTATGTAAATTTTCTATTAAACTCAGGCTCGTCATCTTAATTAGCCTTTCAGACGATTTTGCGCACATGAAATTCAACCTGTGTACCTTTATTTATCATGCAAAGTGACTTTATAAGGTAAATCATGCTTCCGCGCACCTGTATCTGCTATACATTTCCTCTTCATCGTGCCAATAACTTGCACACACTACTTATGCGTTGCATGCCAATATCCATTGCACATTGTTTTTGTATCGCACTCAAATATTCCATATGCATTTCGCTCTATGCATTGCACGGTGCTAAAGTTCAATATTTCTTACCACGTATAATAATCTCTATGCCCCATTGAATACTCTGTCGCTACCGCGCACAACCACCTGCGCGCACCCTTGCCTGCACTGTAGTGATGCAACTCATACTCATACTGTGTGCGCACCAACCAAACTTCACTGTGCCTTACCATACTGCGCACACTAGGTGCACCCTTAATATGTGTATGCACTCTGCGCAATGCTAAATTTAGCATGTGCATCCATACATATTATTCTTCCGCGTGGTGGCTGATGCAGGAGAATCTCCCACATCAAGCGAGCCAGCGCAGAGACAATCAGACAGCTGGACGAGTGCCAACACAAATTTTGAAAATCACCTTGGAAGTCATTGCACGATCTTAAATGAGTCATTAAGAGAAGGCGCACTTGTAATATGTAAACATACCTTGAGCCTTTTTCTCTCGTCCTTAGTAGGTAGGAGGCATTTAAAGTAGTTAATGCAGGCAGATAGAATTTAATTCTAGACTAGACAGTTTTGAGAGCAAGAGGGAAACGGGATATAGACACCCTCATTGTGTATTGTAACATAAGGAAAAATTGAATGGAAAATTGGAGCAAGAGCATGCAGAGAGTTGTGAAAAGAACACCCATGTACAAATATTTGAATTAATAGAAGAGTTTGATTCAAATTCATAGTTTTGTGTCTGTTCTCTGTGTATTGATGCTGAATGATATGCTCGTGAATGTTTGCTTCCTGTTATGCATTTTCTTCAATATGCTGTGTATATGATTTCATGTTTGAGTTTGAAGTCTGAGAGGAAGTAGGAATGAGTTTCAATTGTTTCTCTATTTGAGATAGAGATTCCTGCAAGGAGTGCGGTTGAAGTTTCCGCAAGGAGTGCGTTGACAGCGGGTTCAGATAGAGATAGCTTTTGTTCTCATTCATTCAGAAGTGCAGATAGGCACGGGAGCCGTGCAAGGAGTGCGCAGGCCAAGTGAAACTTCAGGGTTGCAAACCTGAGAGATGTTTTTAAAGTCTGCTGCTGAAGGAGTGCGCAGGGTCGAAGGAAGTTCAACACTTGGAAGTGGTTGAATGTCTACCGCAAGGAGTGCGTGCAATTTTTTCTGAAGATTCAGAGTTGGCAAAGCTTAGGAGGTATAG
>JASDQU010753175.1:4836-16175 GCA_032191745.1 Picea mariana | reverse complement strand
ACCGATAGCATACTTCAGCGAGAAGCTGAATGAGGCAAAGGTGAAGTACTCTACTTATGATAAGGAGTTCTATGCTATCATCCAGGCATTAAAAAAATGGAGACATTACTTGATCCCGAAGGAGTTTGTCTTGTACAGTGACAATCATGCACTGCAATTTGTGACTCAACAGGAGAAGTTGAATCAGAGACATGTCAAATGGGTTGAGTATATGCAGAATTTCACTTTTGTGATTAAACATATTTCTATTACTACTAACAAAGTGGCTGATGCTTTGAGCAGGAAGTGTTTGTTGCTGCAGGAGTTCAGGGTCAAAACGTTGGGTTTTGATGATCTCAGGGACATGTACGTAGACGATCCAAATTTTAAAGAGGCATATGAAGCAACTGAGAATCCAGTTCTCAGGGACAGAAACCCATGGATAGAATACATGATCCAAGAAGGATTAATGTTCAGAGGTAATCAACTGTGTACTCCGAAATGCTTCATGAGGGAGAATCTACTGAAGGAGAAACATAGTGGAGGATTGACATGGCACTTCGGTCATGACAAGACGTTCGCAAAGCTGAATGAGTCATATTTTTGGCCGGGAATGCGAGTAGATGTCAAGATATTCATGGAAAAATGAAAAATTTGCCAGCATTCGAAGGGAAGAAGATAGAATGTGGGGTTTTATCAACCGTTACCCATACCAGAGAGGCCGTGGGATGCGATTAGCATGGATTTTGTATTGGGGTTGCCAAGAACACAAAGAGGTGTTGATTCAATATTTGTGGTAGTGGATGGATTTTCCAATATGGCACACTTCATTCCATGTCAGAAAACCAGTGACACAACTCACATTGAGAACCTGTTTTTCAAAGAGGTCATTCGACTTCATGGTTTGCCGGAGAGTATAGTTTCGGATCGAGATACAAAATTCATGGGGAATTTTTGGAGGACCTTATGGAAGAAGTTGGGAACTAACTTGGCATTTAGTTCAGCTTATCATCCTCAGATGGATGGACAGACATAAGTGGTGAACATAAGTTTGGGAGACTTGTTGAGAAGCTTGGTGATAGAGCACCACAGCTAGTGGGACAACATATTACCACAGGTAGAGTTTGCTTATAATGACTTAGTTAACAGAATCATAGGACACAGTCCATTTCAGATTGTCTATGGCATGCAACCGAGAGGAATTTTTGAACTGAGGGATTCAGAACAGACTGCGACTAGGAGCGCTAGTGCAGAAGAATTTGCAGAGGCGATGAGGGAACTTCACAGTCAGGTGAAGGAGCGATTACAGAATTAAGGCCAGGAGTATAAGCGTAGAGAAGATCAACATAGAAGACAACTTCAGTTTGAAGTTGGTGACTTGGTTCTGGCACATTTGCGAAAGGAAAGGTTCCCAAGAGGAACATATAATAAGCTGAAGATGAAGAAAATTAGGCCATGTAGGGTCTTGAGGAAATTTGGGGCAAACGCTTACGAGATTAAATTACTCGATGGGATTAGAATTTCTTCGATATTCAATATCTCGGATTTGTACCCATATAGAGATGAAGAGATAGAGACTAGAGATGAGCAGCCAATGATCCAGTGGAAAAAGTAGATGCCAGTGGCAGAAAATCCACAGATGGAGTGCATACTGGATAAGAGAGTGAGCAAGAGGACCAGGCGAAAGCAGTACTTTGAGTATTTGGTCAAATGGAAGAACCATCCAGTTGAAGATGCCAGCTGGGAGACCGAAGCAGGAATACAGAAGCATGGAAAGACCGTGCAGGATCTCATGGACAGGATCCCATGAAAGTTTTCAAGCGAGGGAGTATGATGCAGGAGCATCTCCCACATCAAGCGAGCCAACGCAGAGACAATCAGACAGCTGGACGAGCACCAACACAAATTTTGAAAATCACCTTGGAAGTTGTTACACGATCTTAAATGAGTCATTAAGAGAAGGTGCACTTGTAATATGTAAACGAACCTTGAGCCTTTTGCTCTCATCCTTAGTAGGTAGGAGGCATTTAAAGTAGTTAACGCAGGTAGATAGAATTTAATTCTAGACTAGACAGTTTTGAGCGCAAGAGGGAAACGGGATATAGACACCCTCATTATGTATTGTAACATAAGGAAGAATTGAATGGAATATTGGAGCAAGAGCATGCAGAGAGTTGTGAAAAGAACACCCATGTACAGATATTTGAATTAATAGAAGAGTTTGATTCAAATTCATGGTTTTGTGTCTGTTCTCTGTGTATTGATGCTGAATGATATGCTCGTGAATGTTTGCTTCCTGTTATGCATTTTATTTAATATGCTGTGTATATGATTTATGTTTGAGTTTGAAGTCTGAGAGGAAGTAGCAATGAGTTTCAATTGTTTCTCTATCTGAGCCAGAGATTCCTGCAAGGAGTGCAGTTGAAGTGTTCGCAAGGAGTGCATTGACAGTGGGTTTAGATAGAGATAGATTTTGTTCTCATTCATTCAAATGTGCAGATAGGCACAAGAGCCATGCAAGGAGTGTGCAGGCCGAGTGAAACTTCAGGGTTGTGAACCTGAGAGAAGTGTTTAAAGACTGCTGCTGAAGGAGTGCGCAAGGTCGAAGGAATTTCAACACTTGGAAGTGGTTGAATGTCTGTCGCAAGGAGTGCATGCAAAGTTTTCTGAAGATTCAGAGTTGGAAAATCTCAAGAGGTATAGGACCTTCGAGTAATCCTCAAAGAGAAGCATAAGGATTATGTTCCATGGAGCGTTCAAGCAAGCGTTGTAAGTTCGCACCGCAGGAGAACGAGTTTCGGGGAGGAACACTTGGTCATTCGTAGAAATTGCCAAAGAAGGAACAGACGGTCGGCATTCTCCGAGGAGGATTCATGACATCCCGTGAGTCGTTAGATCTCACTGAGAAGCAAGGGAGATACAGTGAAGTATTCCCAAGAGGTTCGAAGCTCAGGAGGGGCATGACCATAGATCCAAGTCACAAGGACCATTGGATTTACACGTGAATTCGCATATCGGGGTTTCAGAGGTTGAAACTCTGTAGTATTGCAATGGGAATCGCGAAATCACAAAACGCGATATCCTGACAACTACGTGAACAGTGTGGGGCCACAGGATTTGGTGATGGAGACAGGTGGCACGAGTTATCGGAGTTTCATAGTGAGAAGTCCCGAAACAATCACATTAGGATTTGCGATATTGTGAACTCTGAAATGCCGATGGAGTGAAGCTGTTGAATAGTCAACTCATGCGTGCATCGGAGTTTCGGCGTATCAGGAATCGGGAGTCGGGGATACCAGTTACTCGACATCGCAAGTGCCAAATTCACGATAGAGGAAATTTCGATAGGAAAAGGTCATCGTTGACTGGTTCTCGGGCCTCGGGGATTCGAGAGACCTATGCTCGACCATTGGATTCGCTAAGTCACGAGTTCCGATCTCCTAAGTGTAAAGAGGAGATCCCGTGGAGAGTTTGTTGTGGGTGTATATTTCCCGATAGGGGAATAGAAGAACCGGTTGGAGTTCTTCGGTCCGTGTGAAGAGACGATCCTGTGAGCGTGCAGACCTTCCGACCTGCGGGTGTGGGGAAGGTGCGTGTGCATCAGTGGCTCAATTTTCCATGAATTAAAATATACTGTATACCATACTATAATCAATACCATATTGTAATCTCATCTCCATTCGAATTGTTTGGCCCATTCAGGCTTAGTGTCGAAAACTGACGCTCTGATACCATACTGTAACACACCCTGGACCACCAACAGGCCGAGGAATGTCACTACTCAGACACTTAACTTAGTTATGACAACATATTGTAACGCCCTAGTATTCAACTGAGCTATGTCACATAATTTTTTTTTTTTTCAAATACATATATATACACACAGGCATACATACATATTGAACTGCATGCAATTAAACATATATATACAACACTCTAGAAGAAGCTTCACATATAAAGCATAAACAAACAGTTCATTATGTAAATATATGATTTTCAAGATGAATTAATAGTAAACACAGACATGCAATGTACATAGGGGTATATCCTTAAACATACGAACAATTATGATCACACATGCAATAAAACCCATAAAATAACACATAAATGACAATGCAACATGTAAATTCATCACATAATTGGTACTTATCTTGGTAGGAATGTCACCAACTGTGTGCAGACCATCCACGAACCTCCCAGCCTTAGAATACACTGTTCATCACTCTCAACAGTGAGTCACCCCCGAGCAGATCCCCTCAAAGGAACTAAGTCTCAAAAATAAGTATGCATGTCTCCAACTTGATACTTGTCATGTTAAAAGCTACTCTGATACACTTGTCCCCTACTTTAGGACTTAGGATAAATTAATTATCCGTACTTTATGTTTTTGAGAAATATTAATATAATATTTCTTTTCAGCTTTAAGCTCTCTAGATTATCCCTATTCTTAACTTTAGGCCCTCCCTATCCCTATTTGGTGGAATCTAGTCCCCCTTCTCTTTTATCATGGTCGGTCTGTGCGCAACAATGTATTTTATATTAATCATGAGACATATACAAAATAGGTGCACTGGCCTTTAACATCTAGGCGCTCTGGCCTAATTCCAAAACATAAGCATTTCGACTTATAATACTGCCTCACCAACCTATAATGCATATCATATACATAAAGGTTCGNTGATACTACATTGACTTGATCTACTATTCGATGCCGTAGCTGTCGAATGCGATGATCCAAGATGTGGGTCGACTCAGTCGAGAGCACCCCCTCATCTGATACCTGCAAGGAACTCATGTCAATAACATGTGTAGGATCATTAATATAATGTCTTAAAACATATACGTGAAAAACATCGTGCATACGCCTCAAAGAATCAGACAAGTCTAGTCGGTAGGCCACAAGCTCCTTTCTTTCCATGATCCCGAAATGTCCCACAAACCTAGGAGAGAGTTTAGCTCCCTTACCAAAATTGATCGAACTCTTATGCGGTTTAACCAGCAAGAAGACTCGATCACCAACCTCGTAACTATGGTTGACACGGTGTGCATCAACATAACTCTTCTGCCGATCCTGCGCTTCTTTAATCCTTTGTCTTATTGTTTGCATTTTCTCTTCCATTTCTTGGATCACTTCTAGTCCCACTAGGACCCTATCCTCACGCCCATCCCAACTCAAAGGTGTTTGAAACGGTTGCCCGTAAAGAAATGCGAAAGGCGCCATCTTAATGGTTCTTTGGTAACTGTTGTTATAAGCGAACTCCACCAGTGGAAAGAATTATTCCCAATGCTTTTGTTGGTCCATAACGTACATGTGCAGCATGTCCTCCAAGGTTTGGTTTGTTCATTTAGTCCACCCATCAGTCTCTGGGTGATACGTAGTATTGAAGTTAAGTTGGGTTCCCAAGGCCTCTTGGAAACTCGTCTAAAATCGTCCAGTAAACACCAATCCTTGATTGGATGTAATCCTCTTAGGCATGCCATGCAGCCTCACAATCTCATTGATGAAAAATCTAGCTATGTCAGGTGCCTGATATGTCATATGCACAGGAATAAAGTGAGCACTCTTCGTCAGAGTGTCTACTACTACGAAAATCGAGACATGTCTCCTTGCCATCAGTGGCAATCCAACAATAAAATCCATCGAAATAACCTCCCATTTCAATTCCGGAATAGCGTGTGGCTGTAGTAATCCTGCTGGGTGTCTATGTTCAGCCTTTACTTGCTAACATTCTAGACATCTGGCCACATAGTTGACTATGTCTGCCTTCATTCCCTTCCAGAAGAATAAGAGTTTAAGGTCCGCCCTCATATTCGTGACTCCTGGGTGAGCCATATATACGGCTCTATGAGCCTCGCTTAGGATCAACATCCTCAACTCGTCGTTCGACAGTACGTAAATCCAATTTTTAACCTCAATAATCCATCATCGTCAAAATGTAAATCCTTCAAATTTTGGTACCATCATTGTGTTTTGTCCGATAAAACCCTCGACCTCTTTGTACCAGTCATCGTCACACTGTAAAGTTATAATATTTTCACGTAAATTCGTCTGAAGAGGTATCACCGAAAATATGCGTGGTCTCTGACTCAATGCATCTACCACTCGGTTCACTATTCCTTTTATGTAAGTGATCTCGAAGTCATACTCACTAAGAAATTCTTACCCACGCCATTGTGACATGTTCAGGTCGCTTTGCGTAAAGAGGTGTTGTAGTCCACAATAGTCCGTATTTAGTTCAAATTTTCGTCCAACAAGGTAGTGTCTCCAAAGTTTCAAGGCATAAATGATGGATAACAACTCCAAATCATGCGTCGCGTAGTTCTCCTCATGCCTTCTCAGTTTCCTGGAGATGTAAGCGATCACTCGACTATCTTGCATCAAGACTCCACCTAAGTCTTCCTTGGATGCGTCATTGCATACCAAGAAGTCCGCATCCATGTCAGGGACATTTAGTATTGGTGTTGTTGTCAACAACTCCTTGAGCCTCTGAAATGTCTCCGCGCATTTCTTGGTCCAAACAAACTTCTTGCTCTTCTTTTGTAACTTAGTAATCAAATTTGCTATCTTTAAGAATCCCTCGACGAACCGTCGATAGTATCCTGCTAAACACATGAAGCTATGCACTTTTGGGACATTCGTCGGTGCATGCCATTCCATAATAACCTCGACCTTTGCTAGATCCACGATGATACCTTCGTCGAAGATGACATGCCCTAAGTAGTGGATCTTTGATTGATAAAACGAGCATTTGGACAACTTCCCATACAATTTGTGCTCTCACATACACTTTAGTACCACATGCAAGTGCTCATCATGCTCCTCTGTCGTCCGAGAGTAAATCAAATATCGTCCATGAATACTTGGATGAACTTATCCAAGTACTCGCGGAACACCCCGTTTATCCAACTCATAAATACCCATGGGGCGTTTGTCAGTCCAAACGATAAAACAATAAACTCATAATGTCCAAACCTCATCTTAAATGTGGTATTAGGGACATCCTCCTCCTTGATCCGTAACTGGAGATACCCTGATTGCAAATCGATCTTTGAGAACACTATCACACCCTTCATCTAATCGAATAGATCATTAATCCTCAGCAACATATACTGATTCTTGATCGTTTCCTTGTTTAATTGATGGTAGTCAAGGCAGAACCTCCACAACCCATCCTTCTTTCGTACGAAAATAACAGGTGCACCCCACAGTGACACACTTGGACGTATCAGTCCCAGGTCCAACAATTCCTTCAGTTGCATTCTCAACTCCTGTAACTCTGGGGTTGACATTCAATAAAGCATTCTCGCTATCGGTTTAGTCCTCGGCTTTAGGTCTATAGTAAACTCCAATTCCCTCTTTGGCGACATCCTAGGTAACTCCTCTAGAAAGATGTCTGCAAACTCTCTCACCACCGGAAGGTGTTCTAACCTTTCTCCACTCCCTTCTCATTTAATGCAAGGATCACATAAATCTTGCACCCCTTGTGCATGCTCTTCCATAGATGCAAGGAAGAGATGAACCTCAGTGAAAATCCCTGATTTTGACCTAAAATCACAAGTCCTTGTCCTTCATCATCGACCAAGCTCAACCATTTCGTCTTACAGTTGAGTATCTTCTCATGCGATTCCAACTAGTCCATACCAATCACGATGTCATAAGATTCGAAGATCATGACGTACAGGTTGGCCATGGTGACAAACTCTCCTAGGTTAAGGTACAACTTGTAACCTTTCCTCCAGCCCACTGTTGGCTCCTGAAGCCATCTCTACAAAGCTAAACTCATCCTGTTCGAATTCCTTTAACTTAATCCTTTTTAGCACTGCACCATAAATGAAAATCTCGGTAGCACTGAGATCTATCAAATACTAAGGGTCTAGTCAGGGACGGTACCCAACGTCTCGAGCACAGTCGACTGGTTCTCTTCCTGGCAGTTATTCATCGTTGCATGAATTCGATGGACCTTTCCCAAATATCCCATGGTAGTGGGTCTGACTGATCGAGATGCTCTAGTCCTCTTCACTAGGTCGTCACGCTGGAAATGTGGCTCCCCACATTCCAACATACTTTCTTCAGTCCAGTAATCTTGGTAACCAAAGTAGAAGTTGAATTCTAACACTAAGGCCAACATAAACTTGTTGACCATAAGTTTCTTGGTAATTTGGGTGTAGAGCATACTGAAGTAGCTCCAAAATGGGCCTCATAATTGGGCCCCGTGTAGTTGCCTTGTCGCAAGGCATCGAACTCATGGAGATGACGCTCAATGAATTCCTTAGAAGATACCTCTCCTGGAAGCATTCCTCGAACAGTTCCCATGACACTTTGTCGACGACCATGTTCAAATGTGGTAGGAGCGTCTTCCGCCATAGAAGAGCACTCCCCTTTAGTTGAAAGACCACCCTGTAGACCTTCAGGCTGGAGGTCGTAATCATGTAGCATGAAGCACAACACCTTTCCCTACAATAGTGCCTCAACGACACAGCCATCCGCCACACTCGTGGACTCAAGAACTCAACTCTCTCGAGTTCTCGGTGGATGCTAACAGTACTAGATAGGGCACGTTGTAGACCCTCAGGGGTGCAGGTGCCCTGACCTCCTCTCAGTACCGATGGTGAATCAAGGCCCTTTCACATTACCTGGAAGAGCCTTGTCATACCATTGCCATTCCTAATAGCAATCAAATCCATCCCAAGAACTTTCCCCTCCCCTTGGGGGTTTGACTTCAAGGGTGCAGAAACCTTTGCATGCATCACACTTCCTTACATGACAGCACGTTGTGAACCTCCGAGGGTCCTCTAAATGAGATCATCGGATGAACTCATTAAATTTTTAAGCAGCGATGGGTTGATACTCAAAGGTTTATTACAGTGGAAAGCAAGGCGATCCACAATTGCAGGGTTGAACTTGCTCTGATACCATATGCAACGACCCCTTTGTTACGACTACAAGTGAAGCAGAAGTGATTTTTTTTTTTTAGGGTAAGAAGGTGACGATGACAACATTTTACCTCACCACTGATGATGAACGTAAGAATGCAGTCCAGGCAACATTCAACTGTGACTCAACGCACTAGCACAGGAGAAACAAGGCGAAACATGCGTTAAGACAAGGAGAAATGACTAACCGCCCAACACAATAGGACCCCGCCTACAAGCCAAGGGACAACATCCCCCTCCCGACACAATGACCATGACAAATAAAGACTAGAACCTCAAGGCGCGTGAACCAAACACATGAAGGCATTCAACCCATGTGCAAAAACAAACTTGCAATGCTTGACAACACTCATACGAAAGGCACTGACTCCTGCCAAGTTATCATTCACTACTATCCAAAAAGGGCGCGCTATGATCCCCTCATTAGGAATCATTTCGTCCCCTAGTGATAGACACGTCAATAACCTTGGTGCAACACATGTTATCTGGACCAAGGACTCTAGAAAACTTTGACGCGCTAGGAGCCGAATATTGGTAAGGATACTATACCCACACCCCACACAAAAAGGTCGATGATACACAAGAGGACAACTACCAGGGGAGTCATAGCTTCGTCAACCACCCAACCCATTCATCAAGTCTAAACTAGTCAACAGTTACAAATTGTTTTTGACATTGAATATCCATCGAAATTTAGCAAGTCTAAATTATAATTTAGTCTTTGACTTACCAACTGATTAACAATTAATACAATCCAATCAGCCATTCTACTTTACACCATAGCCGTTACTTTCAATCTAAATAACATTGCCTTCGAATCAATCAGAAATTCTACATTACAATCAAGCATTAATTTCAATCGAAATAACCTTGATTACAAATCAGTTCGGCAATGTTGCATTATGATTTAATCATTAACTACAAATTAATTTAACAAGATTAATCTATACTTTGGTCATTACTCCTAAACTCATTTAACCATTAATCACCATCTAAAAGGGTAATTCTAAGTTAATCCCCAAAATTACAATCTAACTATCAAATGACAATATATAACTACATTAGCCACATCAATGTAAAATGCTATAATATAACACTTTTAATCATTTAAATTACACATGCCGTCTATCTAATATAACTGTACCAAAAATAACTAGCTGTCTGTAACATTAAGAAGGGAACTATTGACTGTTAACATCGCCGAGGAATTTAATATTAAGAAGGAAACTGCTGTCCTTTGACATTGCTGTAGCAATTAGCCTGGCAAATAACATGGCAGTTACATAGCAATTAATCTGACCAATAACATGGCTATATCAATTAATGTTTGGCAGTGAGAATGCTCGGTACACTCAAATTGAAGGAGAATAAGAAGACAAAACAACTGCAGAAGGATCAACTTGTGGTCATTCGACAATCAACGCAGTCAACATTCTAAATAACAAAATTGTGTCCCTTCAACAACGAACTTAGTCAATTTTTTTTTGGGCAAATCCGTGGTTATTTACAACAAACTTAGTCACATTTAATTGGAAAAACTTGTGGGCCTTTACGACAAACTCAGTCACATTTAATTGGCAAAAATCATGGGCATTTACAACAAGCTCAGGCAATCGATTTAATAGCCAAAATTGTGGGCGTTTACAACAATCTCAGGCAATAAATTTAAAACAAATTCATGGGCGTTTTATCAACAACTCAGTAAATCGATTTAAAGGCAAAAACACGAGTATTTCAACAACAATATCTATCAACTTTTAAAAGCAAAAACGTGGGCATTTCAACAACAATATCTGTCAACTTTTAAAAGCAAAAATGTGGGCATTTCAACATAAATCTCTGTCAACTTTTAAAAGAAAAAATGTGGGCATTTCAACAACAATCTCTATCAACTTTTAAAAGAAAAAAACATGGGCATTTCAATGACAATATCTGTCAACTTTTAAAAGAAAAAATGTGGGCATTTCAACATAAATCTTTGTCAACTTTTAAAAGAAAAAACGTGGGCATTTCAACAACAATCTCTGTCAACTTTTAAAAGAAAAAAACATGGGCATTTCAATGACAATCTCTGTCAACTTTTGAATAAAAAATGTGGGCACTTCAATGACAATCTCAGGGACGTTTTAAATGGAAAAATTGTGGTTTTCCTTTTTCATTGCTCAGATGCCAAATGCAAACGCATACAGGAATGACCAAACACCCTTCCCTTACTAGGATACCAACTATAAAAATGTAGACAAGGAAATGATTTCGTTTTTCCATTGCCAGGATAATAATACAACGCATACATGAATAACACATAAACATTTTTCCATTTCTAGGATACAAATTATAAAAATGTAGACAGGGAATCAATCGTTTTTCCATTGCTAGAATACCAATACAACGCAAACAAGAATAACAAATAAAAACGTTTTTCCATT
>JASDQU010753174.1:26112-37275 GCA_032191745.1 Picea mariana | reverse complement strand
GCTAATATCAACAATTGACAAAAAATGGTGAATTTAATTTCAATTATATCTAGATCGACAACACGAGGAGTGTTTAAGGCATCTCTGCTTTAAGCCTAGCGTTATCTTGAATTGGGTATCTTGGACCTATGTTTAACATAATTAAATAATGTGTATTCAACTTGATCAATTAATCGTTGAAAGTATAGTGTAATTGTTGTAGAGAAGATGCATGATATGCTTCAATGTTAGCTACAATGACTTCAAAATGACAAGAGCTATGAAGCTAAGCTGTGGAGTGGAAGTCCAAATAGTTTGGTCACTGCCCCATTTCTTCTGTTAATGATGATAGGGTTTCTGATGGTCTTTTTCAAATGGCATCATTTTTTGGTCATGATCTAGTACATTTTATATTAGTAGGTGCTCAATGTATGCTTTTGGGTTATTAGCCCCAATAAGGTGGTTGGTCTTCTTTGAGGCCAATGCTTCTCTTACAGAAGTGAAGAAGTCACTATGCAGTTTCTTGGTGGGTGCTTTGGGAGTTGTCAAAGCTTGTATGTTTTTGTCTGTTTGTAGAAGGAAAACATCAAGTTGAGCTTGCTATTGGTGGGATTCTTAATGTACATTTGGTCCTATTCAATGCTAGTTTATTGAATATTCTCCATTTTTCCTTAAAAATGCTTGTTCGATTTATGATGGCATATAAAGCATTTGTAGCTCTAAGGATATGAGAAGATCTGCATGCCATTAGAATACGAGAAAGCATGTATCAACAATGAAATATACTTGATGCAAAGTCAATGTTATGTACATAAAATAATATAGATAGACTTAGGATATGATGTAATTACTATGTATACATTACAAGTAAAAATTATGCTTAATTATTAAAAGGTACAATACGTAAAGACACGATCATAAGTGAAGGTTCACGATTGCATCTTGTAGAAATTTGTGTTATTTGACTTTTAATGCAAAACAAAAATTTCATGTCACAAGGAGGTTTCCCAGTTCTAGTCCCAGTGAACTTCAGCCTTAGGGCTGATCTGAAATATTAATTTACAGCAACAAACAGAGGACAATATTTCATTTCACTTCAACCCAACACACAAGGCAGCCCAAGAGAAAAGATACCAAACATATGCCAACAAGTTTTAACCCTTAGGGCACACTTCTCCAAGAATATACCAGATCTGAAAATCACTTTATTACAGCAGATTTTGCAGCAGAAAATCTGCTCTCATATCTTCCAATTATATGTTAAATCAGTTGACAATTTCAGCCCTTAAATGTGTCAAATCAACATGAACACTTGTAGAGTTTCTGAGATACCTGCACAGAAGATCTAGCTAACATTGAAACATACACAGCTTGCAAATGGTGTGAAGAGAAGACAGAAAATGGAGGAAAGAATGAAAGAATTATATATTACTGTATTCCACACACAAAGAGTGAATAATTTACAATAGATATAGGTTACATGAGTAACTAATGTGCCATAGTAGTGATCTAGAGAGATCTAGACACTCACTAACAGACACTAGAGTGAACTGCCACCTAGTCCCAGTTAACTGATCTATGCAACCATTAGTTAACTGAGTGACACGTGTGGAAGTAAGAGAAACACATGCAACTGCTAGTGATAAAACTGAGGTTGCAATGCATGAGTGACTTCCACAAGTCGAACTGAGTGTAACTGACTTTGAATTGAAGAGGAGCGCTCTATTTTGTAGGGGAATATTCTCTAGAGAGAATATTCTCATCTAAGGAAACGTTCTCAACATTGGACTATCAACCTTAGGAAATAATTACCTAGGTGAGTGTGGAACATCTCCAACATCCCCCTGAACACTACTAGGGTGTAAATGATGAATGGGTCCCAACAACCAAGGCCATGTTAGGTAACCATTGTACAATGCATCTAAGAATGAAACATTGAAAAAGCAAGGAAAGAGGGAAAACTTCATGGGAAACCCCCCCCTCAAAGTACAATGCATTAAAAGATTAAAAGAAAAGGCAGTTGCTAAGAAATTGTGTCATTCACTCCTAGGAGACCTTGCAAATGTGCAAGCTTATGCTCGGTGAAGATTTTGTTGAAGAGGTAGATGCATGTACGGATCTGATGAACTAGATGCACTAGTGAGATGTCCACATATATACACCTTCTCTTATTGTAAAGAAGAAGATCCAAATCCATGTGAAGTTTGGATGAAACTTTGAAAATCGTGCGGCCATTTCCGAAAATATATTGAAAATTTGTTGATTTTAAAATGCTCATAACTTCACTTTCTGGGCATCGTTTCAGGCGATTTTGTTTTTTTGGAATTGGGTATTTTTCCGAGAGGAATTCAAATATCTAATTTGTTTCTGTAAATTATGCTCAGAAAGTGTCAAAATTGAATCTGATGTGAGTGACTCCCTTTTTGGCTCCTGAGATGCATGCATGGGAGTCCCTGCATGTGGCTCCTAGGATGCATGAATGGCGCATAAAAAAGTGTCTGCATACCGCTCCTGATATGCATGGATGATATCTTCCGTATGCTATTCAGAAAACAGATCTGAAATGGAGTAGACATCATCTTCAATGAATGGAACAAAAAGTTGTGCTCTTTAAAGTGAGAGGATTGATCTTCCAGTGGATTTTCTACTAGCTCTATCTTGTTAACCTCTTGCATGCAATCTTCCTTATTCTCAAATGAAACCTCCAATCTAGTCCATAATTTGTTTGGAGTTGAGTCTTGTGATTCATCATATACTTGGTGTAGAATTTCAGGAGAAATAGACAAGCAGATACAAGATATGGCCATATCTTGTCTGTTGAGAAAGTCATTTTTCTCATCGGCGGAATCAGGCTCTAGTTTCATTGCTATGGTTATTTGGTATAAGCCTCTACTTATGAGAAGAAGTAGAATCTTTGGCTTCCATTCCAAATAGTTATGAGGCGTGAGAAGTATTGCTGGCGAGTAAGACATAGATTTCATCTTTCCTGCGGCTTTTTTCCGTCTTTGGTACCACAAAAGAGTGCTGGCGACGATCCTTGCTAGCGGTCTGTTGGCTCTGATACCATGTAGAGTTTCTGAGATACCTGCACAAAAGATCTAGCTAACAATGAAACATACACAGCGTGCAAATGGTGTGAAGAGAATAAAAAAAATGGAGGAAAGAATGAAATAATTTCTATTACTATATTCCACACACAAAGAGTGAATAATTTACAATAGATATAGGCTACATGAGTAACTAATGCAACATAATAGTAATCTAGAGAGATCTAGACACTCACTGATAGACACTAGAGTGAACTGCCACCTAGTACTAGTTAATTGATCCATGCAATCATCGATTAACGGAGTCACACGTGTGGAAGTAAAAGAAACACATGCAATTGCTGGTGATAAACCGAGGTTGCCATGCATGAGTGACTTCCACTAGTCTAACTGACTCTGAATTGAACCGAATGAGAGAAATGCGACAATACAAGTGATATGCTTTGTATCACACAACTAACTCGCCATAATGGTCAACTAATGCGCATTAGGAGTGTCCTAGAGAGATTTGACACACACTGGCAGCCATTGGAGTCAACTGCCACCTAGTCCTAGTTAACTAGCCATGCGGTCATCAGTTAATTGAGTCACACGTGTGGAAGTAAGAGAAACACATGCTACTGTTGGTGATAAAATCGAGGTTTCCATACTTGAGTGACTTCCACTAGTCTAACTAAATGTAATTGACTCTGAATTGAAGAGGAGTGCCTTATTTTGTAGGGGAAAAGGAAGGGTTCTCAACATTGGACTATCAACCTTAGGAGATAATTACCTAGGTGAGTGTGTAATATCTCCAACTACACTAAGTGTTGGAAATTACTTAATCAAGAAGCTAATGATAGCTGAAAATCAAATCTGTAAATACTCAAGTATTGCACAGCTAGATCTTCATATCCCTCTCTCTCTCTATTTATATATAAGAATGTAATACATGTACATACCACAACTTTATCACAAAACTGGTACAATCTTCAAGCTCTCCAAATACCTAGCTAGGGAAAAACACGAAAACCCTAGCCATCACCAAAGATCTCCAACCAGCAAGTATCAACACATGTAAATCCTCTTTGGCTTCAACACTTGTATCCCACTAGTGCAAGGCATCTCCTTCCCACCTACTTGACAAGCTTTCTTTTCCCCTAGAGTTTTACCAAACCATAGTCTACTTTGTCACCTTAGGATGAAAAACCTAACTCTAGAATTTCCCTTGGATTCTCCAAGATCCTTAGCACTCAAGACAAAGAGAGAGACTACAATATAGAAGAGTACAAGAGAGAGAGGTGCCCTCCAAATCTCACATCTCTAACACAAGATGATGAATGAATGAATTGAATCAAAGAACTCTCTCCTTCCTCTATTTATATGAGAGGTAAAGGAGGCCAACGATATAAAGTGGGCCTCCAAGGGCTCCAAGGCGCCAACGCTCCTCCAAAGCTATATGCCCCCCTAGGTCCACCACATCTACACGATCACTCCCTTGACTGAAGCTCACATAAGTCAAGTACAAGCCTCCATGTAAGTGATCCAAGTGTTCCCATGCCATCTAGGGCTCAACGTGCTCCTCTAGAATGCCGAGTGCTCCTCCTCCAAAGTAGGGCATCCTCCAGGGAAGCAACGCAACCTCCATGTGGCCATCATGAAGAAGTCACCAAGCTGTCTAAAGGTCTCCAATGCTCCAAGGAAGAATGGCACATAATCTTTGAGCAAGGTCCAACAATCTAAGAGTAAGCCACCTCCACATGTGCATGTCCATCATGGAACAACTAGGGGATCATCCATACACCATGCACACCTCATCATATGAAACACCCCCAAGGTTGTTGTAAATAGTTTCAGAGTAACCCTTAAAGCTAACACTCCCTCTTTATGAGAGAAGTGTTTTCACCAACACTAGTATGCTCCCTTTGCAACTCACCCAACTTGCCATCTGCAAATCTGCACCTGTTGTAGTCTCAGGATCAACCCAAACACCATCCTCCATCAAGGGACCACAACTCACCTCCTCAAGACTACTAGAAGGCTCACCAATGGAAGAGGCCATTGCAATATGAGTAGCATATCTCCTAAGAGGTACACTCACCATCATTGAAGATCTGGGCGCTCCTACCTACATGCTCTTGTGCATTATGTAATGTTTGAGCAAGCCATCTCAACTTCGTGCAGGTTGGAGTAGAGGGTGAGGGCATATTTATTCCTAATCTCATCTCGTCATTTCTAGAATTTGACTTAACACTAACCTTCAAATCAATGTGTGGGACAATAAACTCCTCTTTCTCCTCAATTAGTGAAGGAGTATCTTGTGATCTAGAAGATATGACATTCTCATCAAACTTCACACCTCTTTTCACCACAATATTTCGCTATGTTGGAATATAGTTACTGTAAGTTATAGAAGTATCTAATAACACAAGATGCCATCACATCATCATGAACCTCGAAAAAATGTTGAATACCTGTGAATTTGAAGGAACATAACTCTGGATCATTAGCAACYTGCCAAACTCCATCATCCTTCAAGTCAATATCCTAGGCCAAAACTGCTAACAAATTTTCATCATGGGCATCCTGCCCATGCACCTCAAAACCTTTAGCAACTGAAGCATCAATCTTAATATCGTCAACTCCCTTATTTGAGAAAATCCTAAAGCAAGAGTATCATCATGATCAACTTCCTCTGCTTGAGAGAATCCAACAACCCTGTCATTGTACTCTACAACACTCCCATCAACTACGAGTCTGGAATCAATTATCTAATGCATACGAGGTTTTGAATGTGTCTCCATGGCATCCTGCCACGCATGCTCTACACATGCCTCCTCAAGTCTAGAAGGCTCATCCATTTTCTCTCTATAATATACAAGTGCCATATGATCAACAATCAACCTGCAAAGGGAAGCATTTAACACAGCTCTAGCCAAAGTACTTGAACTTGCTAGACTACAATCATTGATAGTGGAACACTACCCTTCAAATGCAACTCTATATTGAAGCCTCACCATAGTAGAAATTGAAAGAAGATTTTTCTTTAACCAAGGAATAAACAAAACATCATTCAACTCAAGAACATCACCTGATGGAATCCAGAAGGAAATGCAACCCAATCCCGTGAGAAGATAAGTAGCATCATCACCCAATTCCACACTCAAACTTCTCTCTTGCTCCTAAAGGCCGCTGAAGAGTGTCTTGTCATAAGTCATTTGTCTCGATGCCTCACTGTCCACATACCATCCCCCACTTGACACAATGTTAGAAGATAAACAATAGACCATGGAGAAGGTGGTCTTAAGATTGGATGATTGCTCATCCACTCTTACTATAATGCTAGTTGCAACTGNGCAAAGGGAAGCATTTAACACACCTCTAGCCAAAGTACTTGAACTTACTAGACTACAATCATTGATAGTGGAACACTACCCTTCAAATGCAACTCTATATTGAAGCCTCACCATAGTAGAAATTGAAAGAAGATTTTTCTTCAACCAAGGAATAAACAAAACATCATTCAACTCAAGAACATCAGCTGATGGAATCCAGAAGGAAATGCAACCCAATCCCGTGAGAAGATAAGTAGCATCATCACCCAATTCCACACTCAAACTTCTCTCTTGCTCCTAAAGGCCGCTGAAGAGTGTCTTGTCATAAGTCATTTGTCTCGATGCCTCACTGTCCACATACCATCCCCCACTTGACACACTGTTAGAAGATAAACAATAGACCATGGAGAAGGTGGTCTTAAGCTTGGATGATTGCTCATCCACTCTTACTATAATGCTAGTTGCAATCGGCTTGGCTTTCCCTTTCTTGTGTAGACATTGTTGGCATGATGTCCCAACTGATGACACTTAAAACACTTAACCTTACTAAAGTCTTTCTTTCTTGGATCTTCCTTTTTACCTTTCTTGCTTCCCTTATTCGTCTTCCCAACAAAGGCTACTTCTTCTACTCCATTCTTTGCACTGAATAGGTCTCCAAGTTGATCTCTTCTTGCATAAGGTTATCCCAAAACTTCGCAAACTTTGGAAAGGTCTCACGAGCACAAACACCTTGATCAAAAGACATCCGATTTGTAGTACGTCTATTCAAAGCACAATGGACACCATGTCTTGTTCCTCCAGTTTTGTCCCTATGGCAACTAGTTGTTTCTTCAACTTTGTGACCTTGGTAAGGTAGCTCACTTCTGAATGATTATGAGATGGTGAATAATCACTTTGTAGATGATTCTTTGTTGTATGTGCGAGCTTAGCAAGAGTCGGTGGCTGGTGCTAGAGATTGCTTGTTCGTTTTTTGACAGGCCTTCACTTCACTTCAACCCAACACACTAGGCAGCCCAAGAGAAAAGATACCAAATACATGTCATCAAGTTTCATCCCCTAGAGCATAGTTTTCCAAGCATATATTAGATATGAAAATTACTTTATTACAATAGATCTTACAATAGAAAATCTGCTCTCTTATCTTCCAATTATATGTTAAATCACTTAACAATTTCAACCCTTATATGTGTCAAATTAGCTTGAACAATAAGTGTTGGAAATTACTTAATCATGAAGACAATGATAGCTGAAAATGAAATCTGCAATTACACAAGTATTAGACAATAGGAATATATATAAGAATGAGGTACATGTGGATGCCACAACGTTATCACAAAGTTGGTACATTCTTCAAGCTCTCCAAAACCCTAGCTAGAGAAAACGACGAAAACCCTTGCCACCAACAAAGATCTTCAACAAGCAAGTCCTCCTTGGCTTGAACACTTGTCTCCAACAAGTGCAAAGTGTATCCTTCTCTCCTCAACAATGGTTTCTTTTCCCCTAGTGCTTTACAAAACCCTAGTCTACTTTGCTTCCTTAGGGTGAAAACCCCAACCCTAGAATTTCCCTTGAATTCTCCAAGAATCCTAATGTTGAAGACATAGAAGAATACAAGAAAGAGGTGCACTCCACTCCTTACATTTCTCATACAAGATGATGAATGAATGAATAAAATGAAAGGACTCTCTCCTTCCTTTATTTATATGAGAGATAAGGGATGCCAACAATATAAAGTGGGCCTAAGCCCTTACAAGCAACCTTTCTCTAACAAGCTTGTCAAGATATTTGAAACTCTCCACTCCAAGCAGACACATGTCAAGCTTCATTGTGATGTCATCAACGAGCAAGGCTTTAATGTATGAGCTCTCCTCAAGCAGGGTCCAACACTCCTCCAAGAGCTCCAAGGCTCCAACACTCCTGCAAAGCTATGTGCTTCTCTAAGTCCACCACACCTACATGATCACTTCTGCGACCCAAGGTAGCATAAGTCAAGTACCAACCTCCATGCAAGCGATTCAAGTGTGCCCATGCTATCTAGGGTTGAATGCGCTCCTCTAGAGTTCCAAGCGCTCCTCCTTAGAAGTAAGGTGTCCTCCAAGCAAGCAATTCAATCTCCATGTAGCCATCATGAAGAAGTTACCAAGTTGTCGAAAGGTCTCCATTGCACCAAGGAAGAATACCACATAAACATTAAGAAAGGTCTAGCAATCTAAGAGTAAGCGACTTCCACATGTGCATATCCATCATGGAAGAACTAGGGTATCATCCGGACAACATGCACCCCACTTCACATGAGGCACCCCCAAGCATGGTGTAAATACATTTGGAGTAACCTTGAAAGCTAATACATATAAATGCCATAAGCCCTCTCTCATGTAATCATCATATCATTTTTAATAATTATATTTATACAATTCCAACGTGGAATTTTCTTATTATAAAATTTGTTTATGATGTTGGTATCAAAGCTTTGATGGGGTATTTGGTCACAACAATGTGTACACAATCTGCCACATTCAACCGCCATTTCCTTGTCGCGTACATATCGTATTTCACAATCGTACACCCAATCTCTCCTATTGTTGTACATCCAATGTTCCGCCACCGTACACCCATTCTCTCATGTCGTTGTACATCCTATGTCTTGTTGCCGTTCATCCATCTTTCCTACCATTGTACTTCCATCTTTCCTATCAATGTACGTTTTGCATTTAGCCAATTGTGCGCCCTTGTATCCACATCCACACTACCACCATTCCTCTCGCGGTTGTCGCTATACACCATACCAATTCCCTAGCGCAATACAAAAACCAATTCAATTCAAGTTGACCAAAAATCAATTATCTGTGTGGTCAAGTAATTATAGCAGTGAAGGAAGTTGGATTTTGCAAGGAGGAAGAAAATGGTGATCATCAATGAAGTCCAAAGGGATGTTTAGATTTACCTAGATGAAGTAAATTCCATCAAGCACCGTCTCAAGGGTATTGAAAAAGAACAAAAAGGAAGTGTAAGAAATGATAATTAGAGAGGGAGAGGAAGCCAATGATCGGTGGAACAATTTAATGATATGGAGAGAAGAAGATAGATAGGTGGCAACAATCATGAATGCTAGGAATGAAAGGTTGCTTAGATAGATACCTAATAAATCAGATAGGCTCACAACGACACCACTAAATTATTAAACTCCACCAGAAACAATGAGCCCATCATTCACAAAAAGTTGGAGAAGTCAAGATAGGATTGGCTTCTACAATAAAATAGGGGAAGGACAGTAGGGGGGCCATCATTTGGGTTAATAATAATAATAATAATAATAATAATCTAATAATATTTTAAGGTTACAATTTCGTGGGAGACCCAATTGATCTATGAGACCTCCTTGTTTAGGGGCCAAGGGACCCCCTTGGTCCTTAGTTGCATCCAATCCATTGGCATGCCAATAGGAAAAGACAACGACAATGTCACATTATTTTGAAAGAGTTGCTTATGATTGGTTTTGTTACCTCCTAATACTGCATTTCAAATGTTACAAAGTCCTTCAAGAAGGTGCAACCCTAGGGGCGCTTAGGAAGATTACCTAATGTCACCACAACACTACTTTCTCTCGCTTTGGGTTGGTTCTTTTTCGATAGAAGGGGGGAAACCTTAGAAAAACATTGTTATTTGTATTTTTAGAATAAAATGGATGGTGGAATTTGCCAACATTAGTGCTAATTCAATTTGGGCTATGCAATGTTGATGTTTTTGTAGCTTGGATAGGTACTTCCACATTGGATTGTATCTATCATGTGGAAGTCGTCCTTAATACCTCTCAGAACTTTGGAAATTCACTTTAATAATTGAATTATTAAAGTGAATGTCATTTTATAATTAACGGAGGTTAATTAAATAAAATGCCTACGTTTCTGGCATTAGTGATTTAAGTTAATTAAATGAATCTTAACCATTGATCTCAAGTGAGAGAGATTTAGTCTCATCCATTGATCACTTTGGAGATTAGGGTTAGGGCTTATCTCAAGATTATAAAAGGCAGCCAAGGGAGAGGAGTAGACACCCATTGTGCAAGGAGTCAGTGACTCAGAGAGTGGAGAAGGACTTTCACTATGCAGTTTCAGCAAGAGAGAAAATTTCTGCAGCCAAGAAATTTCTAGTAGGTTGTACGAAGCTAGGTAGAGGTTGGGAGATTTTCTAGAGGGGTCGTACAACTCGCAGACGCTGCCAGAGGGGCCGTACAACCCGCGATAGGGGTCGTACAGGCTGTTGTACAGACAGGTGGGTAGCAGGCAGAGACAATAAGAGGGCAAAGTATTTTGTCAGGTGAAATCAAGCCAGGCTTTGTTGTTGTATGTATTTTCTCAGTGGGTCATTATACTGGTAAGGGAGCCTTGAATTTTATAATATAATCACCTCGTTGTTGCTTTTCCCTTAGGGGTTTTTCCAGGGGTATTTACCCAAAAATATCTATGTACATGTGTTTGGTTTCCTGTTTCATTTTTGCTGCAATTTTCTGGTTAAGAATCTCAATGTACTTTTATTCAGTAGATCTGCATTTTATTTCAGCAAGGATTTACTACGAACTAATTGCTGTGTCTGGGGTTCAAGGAAATTTAACAGAGTTGCTGAGATCCATAATGGAGTTCCATCCTTAATGGGTGGTGCCGTGGCCTTTGGTGTTGGTTCTGAATTCTTCACCGTTGGAGTTGCACAAACCATAGATGAGGTCTCATCTCCAATATTTGAAGTTGGTTCTTTTGTTGGTGGCTCAAACTTGCACTCTGAGTTGTTATTTTGAGAATCTTCATCATCTAAACCCTCTTTTTCTG
>JASDQU010753173.1:33165-44711 GCA_032191745.1 Picea mariana | reverse complement strand
AAGGGTATTAGGGCTTGTGCTTATCCTTATCATCATCAGGCTGGGTTTTGTCTTTCTCAGACTGCAAGTTATTTTTGTCC
Source organism: Picea mariana (assembly GCA_032191745.1). NCBI lineage: Eukaryota > Viridiplantae > Streptophyta > Pinopsida > Pinales > Pinaceae > Picea > Picea mariana. Next base: position 44,631 of record JASDQU010753173.1, on the reverse strand, counting down.
TCCTTATTCTTACCCTTCCCTTTTTTGGACTTATTCTTTTCGACATGGGTAGATTGAACAGACTTAACCTAAGAGATTTTTCTGGTGGGGGGAGTAGGAGATAGAGCATGTTGAACATTAGAAGCATTATACTTGGGTTTGGTGGGATAGGCTTGAATATTTTGAGGTTAATCATAGAAAGTTCCAATCACACTGTCAGCCACATGAGAAGTAGTAGGGGTAGTTTAAGTAGTTGTAGTAGAAGGGAGAGGTGCATTAGGGAGTAAGTCATAAATAGTACCCATCTGTGAATAAATGAGGTCAAGGTACTGAGCGCGAATGATATATTTATCCTTGGTGACAACTCCACCCATGGAAATATTACGAGAGATCTTATTCATGAATGATTTTGTGAACCACTCTACCAATAACTGATCAGGAAGATTGAGTTTGATCAAACATCGTCTTCGTCTCTACTCATGAATGTGATCAAAGATGTGAGAGGATTTAGTTTGTTTGAAGGAACTCAGGATATCGGTTCCTATTTCATAATGGATCGGTAATTGGTAGTGTGTAAGGAAAGCCATGGCTAGGGTATTAAAGTCAGTTAAGAAACCTCATGGTAGGTCTATATACCACTTTGTAGATGAACCCATGAGAGTTCATTGGAAGAGTCGTAACCGAATGGAATCATCCATCAAAGATTTGGATGAAAATCAAAGGTGGAAATTCATGACATGGTTTTTCAGATCCTCTCCCGATTTACCATCAAATTTTGGGATGTCGGATGAAAATTTGGCCAGTATCACAGGCCAGTGGGGAGAATGAAGGATAGGATCATTCAAGATTCTAGACAAATTAGGTATATCCAAGGTCGCTAAGAGAGGTAATTTTTTATTAACAAGAGGATACTGGTAACTTTGGGGAGGGAGTCTCATCAGTAGACTAGTAGGACCATAAGCAGTTTGTATGTGAGGCGAAGGTCCTAACATATTCAGATGTGTCTGCGAAGGCATGTATCCCATACGGTTGTACTGATTGGAAATGTTCCCCTGGGGAGGGAAACTATATTGAACATTCTAACCCCAAATGGAATTTGAAGAACCAAGGTATGATTGGCCTGAACTAAGGGGTATAAAAGAGCTAACCTGAGGTTGTTTCCCCCTAGATGATTTTGAATTTCCTTGAATAAGAAGATTCCAATACTGGGCCAGTGATCTAGGGATGTTTTGTCCATACTGTGGATTATATCCTCCGAGTGGGGGTTGTCCTATAGGTGAGGATGATGCCCCAATTTGGGTTTGACCTCCAAATTTAGTTTCCCTCCCTGGTTTATACTATCCACCAATAGGAATCTGATAACCAGAAGTGAATAATGGAGTAGAAATTCCAAATCTAGTAGAGCCATTGGGTCTGAATCCTCCTATAAAAGGTGGATAAGACCCTCCATAGAGAAACTGGGATGGTGTCAGAATAGAACTGGAAGAAGCATTATACCCAGGAGGAGTAAAGACTCCAAAGTATCTAGTTGGAGCTTGGGTAGGAATGGGGATAGAAGCATTCAAGGAATTATACCCAAGAGGGAGTGACAATATTTGTCTAGATGAACGTGGTGTACAAATAGAAGGTTGGCTAGCCACCGTGTTCCAGGTGGGGATAATAGTAGTGTTTGGGACCATTATGGAATGGGCCTGCTGAAGAGGAATAGTTGAACTAGTGTTATAGGATAAATCAATATATGTGGACATTAACAGATCTCCCTAGATCCACCTGGATCTAAAACAAAATAGGACAGGACGTGACCCTTCCCCTAAGTTACAATCATTGAATTTGTCATTGAAGAAGGAATAAGTGGTGTACCTTTAGATATTGCTTCCTTATGTCTTTTTTGTCCCTCCTTCACTTTGGTAACCTTGTGATATCATATCTACAATGACACAAATTGACCAAGGTGAAAGCAACAATAATCCATTCAATGAAGACTTAAACATGTGATCAAGGAGTTATGTAATAAAATAAGAGTGATTTTATGGGGAAGGGACATACCACTGCATTATATTAAATGAAAGTAGAAGATACAATCAGATTTCCTTGATGTCGCAAGATTCCTTTCGATGGTCCTTCATTCCAACACACACACTTTCTCCACACTTGCATGAAGAAGATACACTATGGATTGATGAAAAATGGAGGCCTCAAGCATCAATTCAAACAAGATTCCTCACACAATTCTGAATCTATTCTTTCATCAATTCTCTATTCAATCTTGCTTAACCTCTTCCTTGAGAAACCTTTCATTATATAGGAGAGGGAGAGATAGTTAGAGGGATGAGGATGATCCCACTAAATTTGAGAAGTTAGTAGGATGCCAACCATGCGAATGCCAAATCATTTTCTAGAAGATACTCTTCTAGAACCTTCGCAACCTCTTCTCCCTTTTAAGATTTGAAATAGGTTTGCACCATACTTATAGAGAAAACTACAAACATCTCGCAATCCAATTATAGAGTGGCCTACGAGAATCAGGGTTTATCGCACCCTACAATACATGTAGCCTGCGAAATCATATTAAAAATATGTTTTGTAGAAGAAGACAATAGTCACTTTGATTAGGAAAAAGGTCCTTATTAGAGCCTGAACACATAATTGTAGAGACATCACCAGAGTGAAAAAAATTATGTGTAACAGAATGCCCCCCAAAGTATGAGACTAGAACTCGTGACAACCGAAATAATTTGTAAAATGTGTGTGTGTGTCAGAAACCAGGATCACACCTAATCAGAAACCTGCAAACAATCAAGCATCTGCATAATATAATAGTAGCTCTGAGGTAGGAATTCCCATGCTCAGACCACAAATGAATGAAATCGGAGATGTAGGCCATGGCCACCAATCATACACTGTGGATCCATGTCACCAAAATTCTACATAGCCACTAGGAATACACTGTGGATCTATGTTTAGAAGACTCAGATTAGGACATAGCCACATGACATACAAAGTGGATCTATGTGTCGATACAAATCATAAATACTTCATCGCAACATGGACCAAAAAGATGAGATCCAGGGTCTTCAATCCCTTCGTTTGGAAGTACGAATCCATCCATGTGATTACATGTGTCGAAGTCGAACATGGTAGAAACCACTTGATTACCGATCATTGATGAAAACCATTTACAAGTGTGATGGAAATGACCATTGATGTCAATGACTCCCAAGGTACCTAAGTACAATCCGAACGAATGTGAATAAATGAGTCAAAGTCGAACACTCAGTGGAATCTCTCAATCAAGGACCAATGATGTGAATCCACTGTCAAAAGCAAAGAGACCTGCAATTAAGGTATGCAGGTTATAAGTTACTAAATTATTTCTAAGTCTTATTCCTAGATAATGAGTTGGAGTCAACGAAAAAAGACTCATCACAAGAGGGCCTTGATGTATCTCCCATCAATGACACGAAATAAGTAACAGATTTTGAGGGTATGTCAAAATATGAATATGATTTGAAACAGACACAAGGAAGGCCGACATGGTGAGAATTGACAACTGTAGATGGCCAACTCAATGGAGGGCTTGTTTGGACTTCTCTTGAACATATGAACAATACGACAATGGTCTTGGCAGCATTGACTCAAAGATGACCAAATATATGACCTTGTAGCAAGTCAGACGAGAGATAAATGGATTTCCCAACCTGGATTCAAATGATGAATAGGGGGTGTCATGTTCAAGAGTGATGTTTACTCCACTAATACAAATGCAAAGGCATATGCCTTTCCAAAAATTTCCCCCACCATTTCTAGTGAGTACCTCTTTATTTTTACACAAGCTTGAGGAGGATAACATATGCTTGTTGATGTAATCTCCAACTTTGGATGAGTCCCTCGGAGTATGTTTAACGAACCCTAGGAAGGAGTGGTTTGGTCCCATAAGGGCCTTTCAATGTTTTTTAACGAGTCCAAAGATAGAAAACTTGGGGGGTTTTCATTTTTTGAGAGTCTGAAAAACACTTAAAGAGAACTCTCCCAGTTCCTTTTTCGTAAATTAGTTCGACGAAACCGAAAAAGTGATAAACTATTTCTCATTGAATGTTTTCTTCAAATACTTTTACGAGCATGAAAAGAACATGATCGCTCGGAAATATTTTATTTTTTATGGAGCATGAAAAGAGATTAAAGGATACTCCCTTATTTTTGTTGTTTTCATGTTACCATGACGAGTACGAAAAGACGACAAAAGTATACTCAGTTGCGTTCTCATGTATTTTCGAGCACGAGAACAAACAAAGACTAAGCTCGAGCTTTTTCCTACAAATATTTGTACATGTGATGAAAAAGGGAAAAAATACTCATACATCGTCATTCAGGCTTCTAGGTCATCTATCTGTGAAAAAACATGCTCACAAGGCCATTAGGGCATTAGGTTTTTAAGCAAAATAATGAAAACAATATAAAAAATGAATGAGAACTAGTAAAAAGTGAATAAATATGGGTGAAAATCCCTTTTTACCATTTCATTGTTACTTTGTCAAAAACTTGTCCAACACACCCCTTTTTTCCCAAATTTATTCGCTTGATTACGGGAGGTACACGAAGTCATTCGAAAAATAATTCCGGCCAATGAGGTAATCTCCTGATTCTTCAACTTTTTCATGGATTAAAAATGGTTTTAATGGAAAATTTTAGTGTTTGAGTCCATTTTGGGGTCGATAGGTGTGCTCAGGCATTCTCGCAGGTGAGCCATTCAGAACCTATGAGAACCTAAGGTTCTCACAGGTGGGCTTCAGTGCACCTGCGAGAATCTCACACTATGTGCAAGATTCACCTGCGAGGGATAAAAATTGGATTTTCATGTGTGTTTTTGCTCAATAAAAATTTATTCAAGAGGTTAAAATGAGTTGTTAACTTCCTGCTCATGGATCCATTGTAGGTATTGATCATCACAATGTTGGAATAGAGGTAAAGAGAACACGAGGAGGATTATTTCATTGTTGGAAATGATTCAGGTACAGTTGTTGCACTCCGGGAATGTGGGCTCTTAAAATTTTTCTGGATCCCAAGCAGGAGAGCCCAACTCAGGTTGTTAGAGTACCTGTTCCACATGTAGGATGTGGATCAATAGGTATTTCATGTATGGGTCCACACACTCACACTAGATATTGAGGATATCTATTTTATGTTAGGGTTGTCATGACGTGGATACCATGCTACTTTGACCAAAGGTAAAGGTGGTGGACTTCCTATGAGAGAGTATGTTTTCCAATATTATGTTCTCGAGGTAGAGATAAGGGTAAATTCTCCATCTGGGGTGTCCAAAACCTAACCTTACAGACTATCTTGTTTACCATTCCATGCATGGTCGGGAGCAAAGCTCTGCACATGGCTCTCCAGATCTATTTCCAATATGCAATAGAGTGCAAAGAGCCTCAGGTTTTCAACTAGTTGGACACAGTTATCCACAGTATTAAGAGGAAAATGAAAAAGTGCAGAAGAGGTAGCCTGAAACAGTTCAGGTATGGGTCACTTTTGGTGTCATTCTTCCTTTAGAGGGTCCCACTACTGTGTCTATAGGTAGATTGGGGTTTATCGGCCCCACAGAATCCGAGGATAATGAGGTGGTGTAACCTCATGGCTCGACACATAGTGGGGCCTATAATCAAATATAATGATTCATTTTTTCACTGGTTGAGGCCCCAGATGTTGATGATCGACGACTATGCATATGTCAGCTTGGATTTCTGAGGAGATCCGGATTTGGTTATGCCTGAGGATGCTCAGTGGGGTGACTTAGGTAAGAAGTACACATTTTGTTCTTTTGTAATGTTTTTGTAAATTTTATTATATAAATTTTTTTTTATGTTTTCGATCCAAGGACTAATCAAAAAAAATTTTTTGACGACACAAATGTGGGGCCATATCGACCTCTAGGAACATCTCCCATTCAGAGACAAGGAGAAGTGGATCCAGTGGCAAGATGGGATGTTGAGGACTATGAGGAAATTAAATATAACTTAGAGGGATTGACTGCAGATGTCCCAGACATCGCTATTGGGGAGATCCCAAGGCGTTATCAGCGCCATACTATGGGTGTGTTTGAGTCTCTTAGTCGAATGCTCTACAGGGTAGCCAGAGCAGTTGTATGTTACCATGAGCATCATCCATGATGCTAAATTGTAGAAGCCATGGACTTCGTATTCTGATATTTTGGTCGTTGGACAAAAAATTTTGTAAAAATTTTGATCGTTATATATATATATGTGGCTTCTACTGACTTATTTCATTTTGTATGATGCATGGGATGTGTGATTGGTTTTATAAATGTCTCAGATGTCTTTCTAACACATCATTAGCTAAAGCATTATTCAATGTATTTAGATGTCTAGGAATGTGTTGATATTTGATATAATCAAAACAACGTTCCAAGAGGAGAATTCGTAGATATACCCAGAATAAAGTAGGACTTCAGATAGCATAGACATTACTTAACTATAGAACTACTAGTTGTGAATCAATTTGTATAACCAGGTGGCATATACCAAATGAAATAGCATCAGTCAACAATACAATGATGATGCTGTATTCTGCGATATTATTGGTAACAGGACTGAGGAAAACACCTCATAGACTGATAAGTTTGTTTGTAGGAGCATAAATTTCCCATGCAACAGAAGCAAGGTTTTGAGTACTACGACTAGCGCTATCGGTGAAGCTAATGTGGGGTAGTGAAGACTCTGATATCTGAAAACCAAGCACAACACAGGGTAAGAGGTCGAGGGTAGAAACCAAATAATGAAAAAGCACAGTAAAAGTAACACACAAAAGTATGATACAATAAAATACAAGCACTCATTCATAGATGACCTAAGCATAGTACTTCTTTAAGTAAAACCCATTTCTGGGTTCACTCAAAGGGATACCATTGTAGTCCACTAACTCGTAGGCTCCTTTCTCCAACACTCATTTGACGATATAAGGACCTCACTACATAGCCTCAAATTTTTCGGCTCCTCGAAAATCTTGATCTTGTTCATAAAGGAGAACTAGATCACCTTCAGAGAGAACACATGGATTGACATGTTTGTCGTATTGAGATTTGACGCGTTTCTTCTGAGTTTCTATAACTAGAGTGGCATCACGATGGGTTTCATCTAGTTGCATAATATACAATAGACATTATTATTTAGCAGAAGTGTTTGTGAGAAGTTCGAAGGCTAGCTTTAGATATAGTATCTCACATTCATTATTCAAGATGGATTCGAGGCCATAAACTAACTAGAAAGGTGTAAACCCAGTAGTAGACTTGAAGGATGTCTGGTAAGACCACAATGTTGAAAACAACATCGTGTGCCAACTAGTTTTGTGAATTCAAATAGTTCCTCGAAGCATGGTAATGAGGACTTTGTTTATTTCTTCAACCTGGCCATTGGCCTGTGGGTAATAGGGTGTTGAGTTTTCATGGAAAAGACCCAACTCTTCGGTGAGTTATGACATCATGAAGTTTTGAAAGTGGTTGTCGTGATCAATAATGATATCTTGAGGAACACCAAACCGAACAATGATGTGATTGAAAATGAATAGTGTTGCAGTCTTTTCGGTATCGTCGAATGTAGGCATCACCTCAACCCATTTCATAAAGTAATCTATGGCTACAATAATGTATCCATGCCCCCTGACCGAGTGAGCGTGACATGTCATGAAATCAATACCCCATTTCACAAAAGGTCCAACAGAGACAACAGGGTGTAAAGGAGCAGGGTGTGATCATATTTTGTTGTTGTATGTTTGGCAAGCATGGAATTTTTGGACAGGGATAATACAATCGTTGAATAAAGAAGGCCAAAAATACCCATCTCGTAAGATATTTTGGGCAGTAACATACCCAGACATGTGACCACCACATGATCCATAATGGCAGTCATTCAAGGCTTTCTCGGCTTTGTCAAAAGTGAGGCATCGGAGAAAAATGGAGTCAATCCCACAATGATAAAGAGTATCACCGAGGATAATATATTGAAGGGCTTGGTAACGTATTCGACGGTGGTCAATGCTAGAAAAATTGGGCTAGAAAGTCTGAGTCTGGAGATATATAATGATATCCCCATACCAAAGGTCATCAGAACTGATCGAAAAAAGGGATTCATTGGGTAATGAATCCTCTTCTACATTTTTCATCTTAGAACAGGGAAGGTCGCATATAAATTTGTCAAACACCAAGGATTTCTCAGACTTAGCGCGTTCAAATTCTAAGTCAAACTTCTTGAGTATTACGATCCATTTGAAGTATTTTCCCCCTAGAAATTAGCGTGTAATAATGTGCTGCATAGGGTTGCAGTTGGAGATCATAGTAGTCTTGCGTAAAAGGATATAGTGTCAAAAATGTTGAATAGCTTGGATGAAAGCCAAGGCCAGTTTTTCAACATGTAAATACTTGGTTTCGGTATTCATGAGACTCTGACTCAAATAATAAATGACATATGCATCATGAGGATCATCCTCTTGGACTAGAACCATAGCAATGGTGTAGTTTGAGGCTGTGAGATACAAGAAATAATCACGACTCTAATCGGGTGGGAAAAGTAGTGGGGTATGGGTTAAAGTCATTTTTAAAGCTTCGAAAGATTTGTTGCCAGGGGTATCCCATACAAAATCAAAACCTTTCTTGAGCAGTTTAGTAAATTTGAGGGTTAACTCAGTATAGTTTGGGATGAAATGATGTAGAAAGTTTGCCTTCCCTTGCAAACTTTGTAGCTAGCAAAGTGAGGAAGGAGGAGGGAGATTAAGAATCACCTTGACCTTCAAAGGATCTATCCTAATCCCTTGACATGAAATAATAAATCCCAAAATTTGGCTGGAATCTACACAAAAAACACATTTGTGTGGGTTTAAGTGTATACAGTAAAACCGACATAAGAGGAAAATGGCTCGGAGGTGTGTTGTACAATTGACATGTTGATTAAGGTTGGTTGTCATTGATGTCATCCCTTGAATAAATCCCCATAGCAAAAAGGTTTGGGTAATGGACCCAATATTGTTTGATGCAAATATGACTCATTATTTTTTTGTCATGGTTGATAAGAAGTAAATATGGATAAACTCCAAAGTGGTCCCCTCATGGTGAAAGCCTTCAAGGGAAGATTCTTTGTGGAGTAAGAAGACCCATGCTTAATTATGCAAGAATGAGATGAAGGAAAGTGAAATTGTCAAGGAAAATATCCTATATGGATAGTGCTTGTCATGTCATTTCCGGTGGTATGTGAAATGTCACATAATTCCTCATGGTTAGAGTTATGGCCATGAGAAGTTCGAGACCCCAGGTTTGCGTAATGGACCCAAGTTTGTTTGATGGGTAACAATATGAGTTATGATATATTTTCAGATAATACTATTCTATATGAATAGTACATTTCATGCCATTTCTGGTGGTATGTAGAACGTCACATAACTCCTCATGGTTTGAGAGTTATGGCCTTACGAAGTTGGAGGACCCTCATATGTCATCTAGAAGCCCCAAAAGGTCAAAGTAGCCAAAGTGGTTTAAGAGATTTTAAAAGGTAAATAATAAAGTGAAGTGATGAGTGTATTATAATTCAAATTGAATACAAAATAAATTATTTCAATAATAAATTTAGTGGAGAAACTAGAAGTGGACCCAACCCTAAAATAAGGAAAGTGGGCCAAGTGACCTAAAAGATGTTTTTAAGGAAGCTACTTGGAGAGTATAAATAAGCGGCAAGGCTCTCTCATTTGAATCAAACTTGAGAATATTGAATATATATATGTTTCTGAGGTAACCAAGGATATCTAAACCAGAATTCTAAGTGAAGGTGAAGAAAAGAAGGCCGAAATGCAAGGAAGGATAAATTCTTTTGATGGTGCTTCCTAAGGTATGTTATTTACAGGGCATCTCACCATTTTCGCTATAAATTTTTTTCTATAATGATTCAGACCATGAAATTTCTATTCAAGTGAGAAAAAATATCCAAGTATCTATGAAAAAAAAATTCAGCTTGTGGGTCGTTGTATTTTGGGAGTTACAATCCGTGGAAAATAGGGTTTGTGGCCAGTCCTAAAACTAGTGAAAATCAGATGTTTCGGGTAAAAATGTCATAACGTCTTCATAACAGATACCAATTTAGTGAGATGAAATTTGTGGGTTAGGGTATAGGCTGTAGTATTCTGTGTAACATTTTTATATCATTTCATCAAATATTTTGTGCGGGGCACGCTCTAGATTGTCACTCTCTAGAATAAGCCAGAATTCAACAAGGTATGCCATTTTTGCTATAACTCATTTTCTAAGAGGTTCCAAGTAGTGAAACTTGGAGGAATTGCATAAAACACATTGAATAACATTTTTTATCAGGTTTAGATCTCTATACGTTATAGGTTCAAAGTTATGATTACTTCAAGTTATGGTTGTTGACTAATTCAAAAATAGGCATGTGAGACTAAAGAAAAGTTTGATGAAAATGCTAGTCTCTTGTTTTTAAAGTTAACGAAGGTTTGCAAAAATGTGATCATATACACCAGGTCTATTACAAAGATACAAATCAGATTTGAATGATGAAATTGATGAGGGATTTTGGTTGTGGTACATTTTGAGTACATGCTTGAGACAAGTAGTTGATGAGTTGGCACACATACATGAGGTGTATAGTTGATGATGTTGGTACATATTGATGAGTAGTTGAAACATGATTGGAAAATACTTGGTACATGGTTGGATGCACTTGTTTATGGTACAGTTTGATTACATGTTTGTGCATGGTTTATGCACTTGTTTATGGTACAGGTGGATTATAAATTGAGGTACAGGTTGGTGCATGGTTGATGCATGGTTCATATTTATAAGATATAGGTTAACAATGGTATATCTCATAGTTATTGTGTGACAGTGGTTCAATCATTCTACTTCTACGTCAAGGTGGAAGGATGGGGCAAGGACAGGTGGTTGTAGCCAGAGAACATTGGGGGTTGTAGCCTCCTTCTAGTTGTAGCCAGAGAATTGGGGAGTTGGAGCTTCCCTCAGGTTGTAGCCTGAGAAACTAGGGTGTTGGAGCCTCCTTCTAGTTGCAACTGGAAAATAGAGGAATTTGGTGCTTCCAATGAATGTAATTCTTCAAGACATATAAGAACAATCATTCCATGGTTTTCTCTCGATTTTGGTTTCCACGTAAAACACTGGTGTATTGTGTATGTGTGTGATTGTTTATTTCTTACTACTAATTATTGGATAATAATTCTACATTGATATAATAGTTGAAGAAAAAGGATTATAGGTATGCTATTACTGATTCACCAACAAACGAAAAAGTAGTGAAACTCGATGAGAATAATTCCAAAGCCATAAATGCACTTTTGAATGGTCTCAGTGATACGGTATTCACCAAAGTTGCACATTGTAAATCTACTAAAGAGATTTGGGACAAGCTTTGAAATATTTATGAAGGAGATTCAAAAGTCAAAGCGGCAAAGCTTCAAACT
>JASDQU010753173.1:13887-33115 GCA_032191745.1 Picea mariana | reverse complement strand
TGATATTCAACCCTAAGATATGAGCACTAGAAGAAAGATTGGATCTAAACTCAATAAGCATGGACAAACTACATGGAATCTTCACAGCATATGAGATGAGAACTGAACAGGAAAATCCATATGTAAAAGAAGCAGCCTTGAAAGAATTCAAAATATCAAAGGAAAAGAAAAAGGAACAAGAAGAATACAACAACAACAACAACATCTCGGAAGATGATGAAGAAGTGGCCAACTTTGTCAAAAGACTGAACAAGGGAACCAATGGTAGGTACAAAGGTAAGCTTTCTTTAATTTGTTTTAATTGTGATGGTATTGGTCATTTTGCTAACAAATGTCCTCATAAGAAAAAGAGAAATGATGAACGTTACTCAAAAGATAGAAAAACATATAAAGGTAAAATAACTACAAAGAAAGTTTTCAAGAAAAACTTTTGCACCAAAGAAGACATCTCATCATCAGATAAAGATGAAGTCAGTGACAGTGAAATAGGGAGAGTTCTATTCATTGTAGGAGAAGACTTTAATAAAGAATACTCCGAAGAAGAATATGAAGAAGCATATGAAGAAGAAATTGAAGAGTCAAAAGTTGACTTTTGAGAAGAATTAATGAGTGCCATAGAAATTATCAGAAGAGAAAAGAAGAAAAACAAGAAACTACAACCAAAACTAAATAAGAAAAAAGACACTCAAGCTCTAGAACAAATGATCACAAAATTGAAGGTTCAAATAGAAGAAGACAAAATAATTGAAGAAGAACTCAAAGAACAACTAGAAGGAAAGGACAGGATCACTAGAAACCTAGAAGCAGAGATTGTCACACTAAGAAATGATATTCAAAAGAAAAATGTGCAGAACAGCTCAAAAGTTATGGATGACATTATCAATAGTCAAAAATATTATCTTGACAAGTTTGGAATTGGATACAATTAGACATAAAAGGGATCAATCTCCAAAACAACAGAGCAAGAAACAAATCCAAAAATTTATGCAGAAACAATCAAAGGGGATAAAAAGATATACAAGGAAGATTACAGGGATAGTCCTCCACCAAGAAGATTCAGACTTTAGAATCAACAACAGATAGATAGACCTCAAGAATAAGAAGGATTCATAAGAGCACCTCCTTTCATAAGATATTCAAGTACCAGGTATCAAATTATATTTTTTGGTTTATGTTATGCATGTAATAATTTTGGACATAAAGATGTAAATTGCAGAGCTAACAACAAGAACAATAACTACTTTGAGAGTCATACACAAAGGGGTTATTCAACAAGACCTACTAAAACAGAGATAAAAAGTTACAACGGGTTTGAATCTTTGAGCATTGAGGTGGTGTAACATCCCGCTCTGGCACACTGATCGAACTTATTCTTTGAGGACAATTTCTTGCAAGTGATTCGGATTATTATGCTATTAAAAATTTTGATTTTGATTATGAGGCATTATGGGTTGATGACATGTTGTTTTACCACATTGACATAGACAGGTGCTATTGACTTGGTTTTACTAAGTGTGAAGGATTTTGGACCTCGAGGATGCAGAGGCATCGATGGAACACCTTGGACTCCAGATCGAGTCAGGGAGTGTACCATTGGGGTTTGATTGTTTTTTCTATGATATTAGCGCATTTGATTAGATGATATGATAGGGATATATTATGACATGATTTGTTGATGATGCAAGCTGATTCTGGTCGACAAGCTATCGTCAGCTTGCATCATNTTGGGGTTTGATTGTTTTTTCTATGATATTAGCGCATTTGATTAGATGATATGATAGGGATATATTATGACATGATTTGTTGATGATGCAAGCTGACGATAGCTTGTCGACCAGAATCAGGTATGGAGTAAAGGGGTCATGCACGACTACCAGATATGTTGAGGGAGAGGTGTGGACAGTAGCCCTACCACAACCTACTAGCACTCCCACTGTGGCTCGAACTGTAGGTTAACAATTACCTAGTTCGAGAAGAACCATGATGCCGTGAGGAAAAATTGCGACAGTCACTCATGATGATTCTAAGGGGCACACAATAAGGTAGGGGCCTTATTCCTTAGAGGCCCTTAGTCTCCCACAAGTTCACCTAGCGGAGTGTTGACTCCAGGGGTTATTGATGTCTACCAAGTTAGTCAAGAGGTGAGTGGTACCCTTGGACCACGTAGTGCATCATGAAGGGCATGTTGTGCAAAGGAAACATATTAAGAGGTGAGTGGCACCCTTGGAGTATGTAGTGTGTCCTGAAGGGCACATCGCACAAGGGAACAGATGAGGCGAGTGGCACCCTTGGAGCACCTAGTGCGTCCTGAAGGGCACATCGTGTTGTTGTTGATAGAGGAATGAACCGAGATGGATTTAGGATGAATAATTTGTTAAGTATTTTAAGAAAAAACAATTTCCCTAATTAAATGTTGCCCAGTACAAATTTAAGGTCTAAGTCTAAATTACGCTAGTGGTAAAATTGTCTCTACCTTTAAAAATAAAAAAAAATAAAAATTAATAATAATGATGAAAATAAAAACCACTTGAATAATAATTATGATCTTCATTAAATCTTGTAACATGAAGGGAGTAAGAAATTAATTTAAAAAAAAAAAAAATTGTTGGATTAAAATTTAAAAAGGGAATTAATTTTTTTATTACTTTGATAATTTAAAATATACTAATTAAATAAGAAAAGGGAAAAAGGGTTAATTTCCACACCTTCCTTTTTGAGTTCTATGTAAAAAGGGGAAAGAGGGAAAATCTAAAATATTAGGAAACTAGGAAAAGAGGTAAACTTAAAAAGGGAAAAAGGGAACTTAAGGGAAAAAGAAGAAGGCCAAACTTAGTAAAGAATCTACCATATAAGAGCTTCCTAATTTAAACTGAATTAGCAATTTAATAAAAAGGAAAGTTAATAAAACCTGTAAGAGAATTTGGGGACACCTAGGAGTGATTCTAGGAGTAAGTCTAGGTGGGTGAGGGAAATAAAGATAATTAATTAATTAAATAAGTTAATTTATGGAGGAATGAAGGGGATGAGTGACACTTGTACGGGGAGGAATTTTTAGGAAATTAGTTATAAAAAGTTTAATTAAATGAGATTTTAGGAAAGAAAGGAAGTTCAAAACTCTATATAATGAAGGAAGGAGAAGGATGAAGGATCATCTTCTGTTTGCATATTATTACGCTGCAGAAATATCTACTTGACTGATTTAACTTGTGGGAGTTGGGATACCCAGCTCGATAAGGAGTGGTAGCTTGACCTTCTGAGGTGAGCTGGGAGCTAGTCGAATTCCCTGGATAGTGAGTGTGTGGCCCCTTTGTGAATCGGGGGGCTAAGGGAGAAGAAGAGTATCCCTAGCATTGGTTGGGAGGTACCGATGAAATCTGGATGATCAGTGAGCAGGAGTTGCGCATAGCTCGTATGACGTCATTCGGAGCGGGTGATCAGGCAACGGTACAATCTCTTCATTTTTGTATTGTAGAATGTATTAGTACTTATGATTGGATATGCTTATTTCATGGAAAAGTAAAATGATGTTTTTTTTAATTGGTGACTGAAACTTTTCTTAGCTTAGCTCGATGGTTGTTGAATCCCATGGCCTTCATTTTACCACATGTCGTGACCGCCCTTTGGCATTGTTTGTGACCTTGAGGTTGTTTAGCCTTTGTCCCTAGCTCACCATTCCTCACCTGAGTAGTCAGCCAAGAGCCTGTTCTATGGTCGTCTCCTTAGCATTAAAAGACCTATGGATCTCAACACCCTACTTTTCTGTGTGAGGATGATGAAGCGAAGGATGAACCTATCATCTTTATACCTCTGTTGTTGTCCTTTCCTGATGGTTTGACTTACACCTTCCAATACAACCTCTGTGTATGGATATCTTGCTTCCTTGTTGTTTATTTTTTGCGCCTTAACTGATAGAATCCTTGTGGTCCTTTAGATGAGTTATCCTTATGGCCCTAGTATTCTCTTACTATTGTCAGCATTTTTATATTGGTATCCAAAGATGTAAAATGTATTTAACTTCAAATTTGTGTTTTGTTTCTTGTTGGATTGACTTGTTTTTATTACTTATGGGATTGTAGTTATGTACCAGATGTAAAATATTAACTCTACTATCATAATTAGGTATGGATGTAAAAATACAGCTTCAACAATTGTAGTTATGTGATAGATGTATATTATTAACCCTGTGTTTTATGTATGGATGGAGAATTTAAGCTATGCATTTTTATGCACGATTGGATAAAATATTAACCCTTGGTTTATGTATTGATGGAGAATTTTAACTCTACGTCTTACTTAAAGTTTACCCTTGTCCCCTTAATGATTGAATTGTTGCTATGTTTCGATGAAGACTCCTTGCTCGGTGTGTTTCTCCTTGTTGCTTAGCGTTTTTTTTACATGGATTCCATGCAGTTATATTTCCTTATCCGCGTTTTTCCTAGGGATATTTCCCAACTTCCTTCATCTAATTTTTTTCCCGAAGATTCTTAAATACCTCTACAAAATTTTTGTGCTCTCTGCTATATGATTTCTCTTGTCTTAGTTCATTTTCCCACTGTAGTTTCAGGAGGGTTCAGGCTCTATGCCTTCCCTTCTCCCCATGATTTTGGGACTGCCCACAAATGCTGGAAGTGGGGACAAATCTAGACAAAAGTCAACATATTGTTTTTGTTAAGCTGGGAATTCTATGTTATAGCTTTCTGCTTGAATGGAATCTAAGTTGTATGACCTTGTCTCACGACTATAACAAATATCTTAAGGTTGTGATGGCATTACTATTGAGCGAGCATGAATCCTCTATGAATTTAAGGACAATTTAGGTAGACACTGCACAGTCCCTCATGTCCATGTCCTTCACAAAATTCAGGGTAAGTTTGCCAAAAGAACCTACGCGTTCTATCTTGTTTGTTCCTTGTGACCACGAATGGAACCCTGGTGCTATGTTTTCCCCCTTGTCTTCCACAGGGAACTTCTGTAGAGGTTGGACTGAGCGCTCACCCTGGGAACTGTGTTCTCAATACCCCTTGGAAAATCATGGATTTAGCGCTGCTGAATTCTCGATCCACCTTCCTTGTAACTCCTTTTCTCAAGCCACGCGACTTCAGTGATTCGCGTGACATCCTGGTGAGGGCAATTTTTTTTTTTAAATGAATGAATTTTACTAAATGACAGTTGTAATAGCAGTAAATTATTAATGATAGTTGAAACGACAGTAATTTACTACAGGATAGTTTGAAATTGCAGTAATTTTTAAATGGCAGTTATTGCAATGGTAGTAATATTATTAAATGATGCTTTAATTGAATAGGTGGTAAATTTAATGACAGTAAAATTTATGTTGGCAAGGAAATTGTTAATTAAGAGAACTTTGTTTTAGCCTTTACATTGATAGACCATGTAATTTACATGGTAGCTTTATAGATTGGATATTTTATATATTTACTTCATACAACACTTTTTTTTAGCATTTTGTTGTTGTCTCTTCATTTGAATAGACAACCCTTCAATTTAACTAACCCAACTTGTCCTTTAGTTTTAACATCTATTAAACTAGACTTCCAAATCAGAGTGCAATACTGTTATTTAGATTTTAAAGATTAACCAAATTGAAGGTCAAACTTGATTAAGTGATGTGCCCTTATGACTAAGGTAGATGGTACCTTGATGACATTTTATAATTTACAATTTCTCAAAATTGAATTGTAATAAGAGTAAATTAGATTGAACATCAATGACAAATTGCATTTAGACATGCCCCGTTTAGAATGGTAACCCATGTTTAATTAGATGGTAATCTTGACTAGTTTAGTCTGGGTGATGGGTTGGGTTGTTGAATGAAGTCGCATTTAGCTTGCACTTCTCGACGAGCATGTTGTTGTTATTTTTAATTAATGTTTGTACTTGGTTTTGTAAAAATTTAATGTGCTTGTTTTGCTCACTATGAGGGTTCTAGCTACTTGTGAAATTAATTTTGGGTTGTTGGGATGATTGTCCTTAGCTTAGTAGTCTTGGTATACTTGTGTCATTCAAGATGTAGACACCTCCTTGTTCCTCATAATAGTCGCCATCCCCGAGACCTTAAATGGCCAAAATCGATGGGAACCTCAGCTTGAGCATTGCTTATGTGTCCTGGAGGTCCTAACCATTGCAGGGTAGGAAAGGCGGGTGGTCATTCTTATTTGTCATCGATTGAATTTTGTACATTGATTCCAGGTGCTTGATGTGCTTTTATGTTAGGCCGTTATGTTGTTGTTGCGTGATTTGCATGAATTGTGTCATCGTCATGTTGCGATGTTGAGTATAATGTCATTATTACCTTCCTACACACACACAAAAAAAAAAACATTTTTTCGGTGCTTCTACCAGTTCTACATCGTAGGAGTCATTCCAACAGATGGGGTTGTCACATGTGGTATCAGAGAAGGTTCAACCCATGACTTGGGATCGCTACGGCTTTCATTGATATGATTGATTATAATGTCACTAATTGATTTGACTTGTGTGAATGCAGGTAATCATGGTTAGAGGACGTTGCAGAGGCAAACGATGAGGTGCTATGGGAGGAGGCGTGATGCCTCCAGTAGCATCCACGCCTGAGGGGTCTAACCCCCAGGGAGACGAGCAGGTTATTCTACAGGAGCAGATAGTAGTTGGTGATGTAGTCAGAATGATGAGATCTTTTCAGTGCATGTCCGAGGCACTGATCAACCATTTGGACAGAGATGAGGCCAGGGAGTTGGCAACTGCTGAGGTTCCAGTGCATGCTCTGGTTGGTGCTAGTAGGATTCACCATGAACTCGAGAAGGTCAAATTTCCTGAGTTCTTTGGTGCCCTGGATAGCGTAGCCACCGAGGCATGGTTGGAGAATATGGAGATGTGCTTTGCACTTTGCAATTATGCCTCCAACATGAAGTTCCACATGGCAGTCTTTCAACTAAAAGGGAACACTCTTCTATGGTGGAAGATGATCCTACCGCAGCTAAATGTGGCCGTCAAAGAAGTTTCATGGGAACTATTCGAGGAATGGTTCCGAGAGAGGTGCCTTTCAAAGGAATTCATTGAGCGTCAGCTCAATGAGTTCAATTCTTTATGACAGAGCGGTTGTACAATGCCTGAGTATGAGGCCCATTTTATGGAGCTTCTCTGGTATGCTCCACACCTTAACATTAAGAAACTTAAGGTCAACAGGTTCGTGTTTGGCCTTAACTGTAGCATATGTGCAAAGGTCAGGATTTTGATGCCTCAAACCTTACATGATGCCTTATAGAAGGCCCTCATAGCAGTGGAGGAGCTTATCAGCGGGGGTCAGACGAGGACTCCAGTGAGACCAGTAGGGCAGGTGTCATCTGAAGCACAACAACATTAGACACCAACCAGACATACGTCGGGATATTGTGGCTTCCACAGGGGATCCAATTTCACTACACCTTGGTGACCGACGCCTCAATAGCGGACACCTTATCGGGTACCACAGCATCAACAACAACATCAACCACAACAGTAGCATTTTAGGCCTATTCTGCAGAACAAACTAGGATTCCAGGCTGGTGGGCCATCATATTCTATCTCAGGTACCAGGACTACTGGGCCGAAGAAGGGGTGTTGGACATGTGGGGAGCCACACTACCAACGTGACTGCCTGGTGGAGAAGAATAGAGCATCTAGATCAGCCAAACCCACTACCATGGGAGATATGGGGAAGGCCCATCAGATTCATGCAGTGGTGAATAACCACCAGGTAGTGCATCAGTCGACTGTACTCAAGACGACAGGTACCGTCACTGACCAGACCCTTAGTATTTTGATAGATTCCGGTGCTACCGAGAGTTTCATTTTTGGTGCAACACTAAAAAGGATTAAGGAAAAGGCAGTTGAATAGGATGAGTTTAGCTTCATAGATATGGCTTCAAGAGACAAACAAAAGGTTGGAGGAAAGATTACAGGATGTATCCTTAACCTGGGAGAGTTTGTCACAAGAGCCAACCTGTACGTCACGATCTTAGGATCTTATGATGTCATGATTGGTATGGATTGGTTGGAATCGCATGAGACGATACTCAACTATAAGACAAAATGGTTGAGCTTGGTCGATGATGAGGGACAAAGATGTGTGATTGTAGGACAGAACCAGGGAGTTTCCCTGAGGTTCATCTCTTCCTTACAACTACGGAAGAGCATGCGCAAGGGGTGAAAGATTTATGTGATCCTTGCGTTAAACGAGAAGGGATCAGCAGAAGGTTTAGAACACTTTATGGTGGTGAGAGAGTTTGCGGATGTATTTTTGGAGGAGTTACCTAGGATGCCGCCAGAGAGGGAATTGGAGTTTACCATAGACCTAAAACCAGGGACTGAAATGATAGCAAGAAGACCTTATCGGATGTCGACCCCAGAGTTACAAGAGTTGAAAATGCAACTGAAGGAGTTTCTGGACCTAGGACTGATACGTCCTAGTGTGTCACCGTGGGGTGCATCTGTTATTTTCATACAAAAGAAGGATGGGTCGTGAAGTCTCTGCATTGAATACCATCAATTGAACAAGGCCATGATCAAGAATCAATATCCATTGCCAAGGATTGATAATCTATTCGATCAAATGAACTGTGCAACAATGTTCTCAAAGATCGACCTATGATTAGGATACCACCAGTTATGGATTAAGGAAGATGACATCCCTTAGACCGCCTTTAAGACAAGTTTTGGACATTACAAGTTTACTATTTTATTGTTTGGACTAACAAATTCCCCAAGGGTATTTATGAGTTTGATGAATGGGGTGTTCCACGAGTACTTGGACAAGTTTGTCCAAGTATTCATTGACGATATTTTCATCTACTCTCAGATGACAGAGGAGCATGATGAGAACTTGTGATTGGCACTACAGTGTCTCCAAGAGCACAAATTGTATGGGAAGTTGTCCAAATTCTCTTTTTATAAATCGAAGATTCACTACTTAGGGCATGTCATCTCCAGCGAAGGCATCATCATGGATCCAGCAAAGGTCGAGGCTATCATGGAGTGGACTACATCAACGAATGTCTCGAAAGTGTGTAGCTTCATGGGTTTAGTAGGATACTATCAATGGTTCATCAAGGGATTTTCGAGGATAGCAAATCCGATCACAAAGTTGTAGAAGAAGAACAAGAATTTTGTTTGGACCGAGAAATGCGTGGAAGCCTTTCGGAGCCTCAAGGAGTTGTTGACAACAACACTGATACTAAAGGTCCCTGACATGGATGTGGACTTCTTGGTATGCACTAATGCATCCGAGGAAGGCTTAGGCAGAGTCTTAATGCAAGACAGATGAGTGATCGCTTACATTTTGAGGAAACTGAGAAGGCATGAGTAGAACTACACGATGGATGATTTGGATTTGTTAGCCATTGTTTATGCCTTAAAGGTTTGGAGACACTACCTTGTTGGATGAAAGTTTGAACTAAAGACTGACCATTATGGAATACAACACATCTTTATGTAAGGAAACCTGAACGAACGACAATGACATTGGTCGGAATTTCTTAGTGAGTACGATTTTGAGATTACTTACATAAAAAGGATGGTGAACCAAGTGGCAGACGCATGGAGTCAAAGACCACACATATTTTTGGTGTTGCCTCTTCAGACGAATCTACATGAAAAGATTCTAACTTCACAACATAATGATGATTGGTACAAAGAGGTGAAGGGTTTTATCGGATAAAACATAATGATGGTACCTTGATTTGAAATATTTTCATTTGATAGTGATGGTTTATTGAGGTTTAAAAATCAGATCTACGTACCGTCGAACAATGAGTTGAGGATATTGATCCTAAGCAAGGCTCATAGAGTAGTTTACATGGCTCACCCAGGAGTCACAAAGATGAGGGCAAACCTTAAACCCTTATTCTTTTAGAAGGGAATGAAGGCAGACATAGTCAACTATGTGGACATATGTCTAGAATGTCAGTAGGTAAAGGCTGAACATAGACACCCCATAGGATTACTAAAACCACACGCTATTCCAGAATCAAATGGGAGGTTATTTAAATGGATTTTGTTTTTGGATTTCCACTGATGACAAGGAGACATGACTCGATTTTCATAGTAGTAGACACTCTGATGAAGAGTGCTCACTTTATTCCTGTGCGTACGACATATCAGGCACCTAACATAGCTAGAGTTTTCATCAATGATATTGTGAGGATGCATGGCATGCCTAAGAGGATTATATCTGATCGAGGATCGATGTTTACTAGATGATTTTGGATGAGTTTCTAAGAGGCCTTGGGAACCCAACTTAACTTTAGTACTACGTATCATCCAGAGACTGATGGGCAGACCAAATGAATGAACCAGACCTTGGAGGAAATGTTGCGCATGTACGTGATGGACCAAAAAAAGAGCTGGGAACAATTCTTGCCACTAATGGAGTTCGCTTACAACAACAGTTACTAGAGCACCATTAAGATGGTGCCTTTCAAGTTTCTTTACGGGCAACCATGTTAGATGCCTTTGAGTTGCGATCATCTTGAGGATAGGGTCCTGGTGGGACCAGAAGCGATCCAATAAATGGAATATCAAATGAAAACAATAATACAAAGGATTACAGAAGCGTAGGATCGACAAAAGAATTATGTCGATGCACACCGGGTCGATCGTAGTTATGGGGTCGATGATCAAGTCTTCTTGTGGGTTAAACTGCATAAGAGTTCGATCAAGTTTGGGAAGGGAGATAAACTCTCTCCTAGGTTCATGGGACCTTTCAAGATTGTGGAGAGAAAGGGGCTCATGGCCTATCGACTAGCCTTGCTAGATTATTTGAGGCGTATGGACGATGTTTTTCATGTATCTATTTTGAGACATTATATTAGTGATCCTATAGAGGTTATTGACATGAGTTCCTTGCAGGTATTGAATGAGGGGGAACTCACAGCTGAGCCGATCCACATCTTGTATCATCACATTCAACAGCTACGACATCGAACGATAGAGCCGGTCAAGGTCTAGTGGGACAATTATAGTCTGCACTCGGTGACTTGGGAGGATGCATATGATATGCGCCAAAAGTTTCCATTTTTGTTTGATAGATAAACATGATACTGTGATACACATTATTCGACATGTATACTATGAAACTTTGGGATGAATTTTAGACCAAGAAGGGGTGTACGTAACATCCCGCTTTGGCGCATTGATCAAACTTATTCTTTGAGGACACTTTCTTGCAAGTGATCTGGATTATTATGCTATTAAAAGTTTTTATTTTGATTATGAGGCGTTATGGGTTGATGACATGTTGTTTTACTGCATTTACATAGACAGGTGCTATTGACTCGATTTTATTGAGTGTGCAGGATTTTGAACCTTGAGGATGCAGAGGCATCGATGGAACCCCTTGGACTCTACATCGAGTTAGGGAGTGTACCATTGGGGTTTGATTGTTTTTGCTATGATATTAGCGCATCTGATTAGATGATATGATAGGGATATATTTTGACATGATCTATTGATGATGCAGGCTGATGATAGCTTGTCAACTAGCCTCACATATGGAGTAAAGGGGTCAGACACGACTACCAGAGATGTTGAGGGAGAGGTGTGGACAATAGCCCTGGCACAGCCTACTAGCACTCCCATCATGGCTCGAACTATAGGTTAACGATTACCTATTTTGAGTGGAGACATGATGCCGTGAGGGTAGACTGCGACAGTCACTCACGATGATTATAAGAGGAACGCAATAAATTAGGGGATTTATTCCTTAGAGGCCCTTAGTATCCCACAGGTTCACCTGGCGGAGTGTTGTCTCCAGGGGTTATTGATGTCTACCAAGTCAATCAAGAGGTGAGTGGAACCCTTGGACCACATAGTGCATCCTGATGGGCATGTCGTGCAAATGAAACATATTAAGAGGCTAGTGGCACTATTGGATCACGTAGTGTGTCCTGAAGGACATGTCGCGCAAGGGAACATATGAGGCGAGTGGCACCCTAGGAGCACCTAGTGTGTCCTTAAGGGCACATCACATTGTTGATGATAGACAAATGAACTGAGATGGTCCTAGGATGAATAATGTGTTAAGTATTTAAAAAAAAAAAACAATTTCCCTAATTAAATGTCGCCCAGTACAAATTTAAGGTCTAAGTCTAAATTATGCTAGTGGTAAAATTTTGTCTACCTTTAAAAATAAAATAAAAAAATAAAATAAATAATAATAATTAAAATAAAAACCACTTGAATAATAACTATGTTCTTCGTTAAATCTTGTAACATGAAGGGAGTAAGAAATTAATTGTTTAAAAAAAAATATGTTGGATTAAAATTTAAAAAGGGAATTAATTGTTTTATTACTTTGATAATTTAAAATATACTAATTAAATAAGAAAAGGAAAAAAGGGTTAATTTCCACACCTGCCTTTTTGAGTTCTAAGTAAAAAGGGGAAAGAGGGAAAATCTAAAATATTAGGAAACTAGGAAAAGAGGTAAACTTAAAAAGGGAAAAAGGGGAACTTAAGGGAAAAAGTGGAAGGTCAAACTTGGTAAACAATCTACCATTTAAGAGCTTCCTAATTTAAAACGAATTAGAAATTTAATAGAAAAGAAAGTTATTAAAAATTGTAAGAGAATTTGGGGACACCTAGGAGTGATTCTAGGAGTAACTCTAGGTGGGTAAGGGAAATAAAGATAATTAATTAATTAAAGAAGTTAATTTAGGGATGAATGAAGGGGATGGGTGACACTTGTACGGGGAGGAATTTTTAGGAAATTAATTATAAAAACATTAATTAAATGAGATTAGTGTATGAAGAACACCCATGTACAGGCATTTGAATTAATAGAAGAAGTTTTGAGTCAAACTCATGGCTGGTGTTGTTTCTCTGTGTATGTTGTTTATGTGCTCATGAATGTTTGCTTTTTGATATGCATTTTATTTGTATATGTTGTGCATGTGATTTCATGTTTCAAACTAAAGTCTGAAGGGGAGATGGAATGAGTTTCAATTGTTTCTCTATCTAAGCGAGGAGATTCCTGCAAGGTGTGCAGTTGAATTCATCCGCAAGGAGTGCGTTGATGAAGGTTCAGTAGTTCAACTTTTGTTCTCATTCACTCAGAAGTGGAAATAGGTTGTTGAAGCCATGCAAGGAGTGCGCTAGCTTAAGAAGAAGTCTCAAATCTGAATCTGAGCAAAGGGAGATTGAAGACTACTGCTGCAGGAAGTGCATAGGGTCGGAAGGATTCAACACTTGGGAAGCTGTTGAAGGCTGAGCGCAAGGAGTACACAGAAATTCCTCTCACGGAATCAAAGTGGAAAAGATCAGGAGGTATAGTACCTTCATGGTATTGTCAAAGGAGAGCACTGGGTTCTTGCACCGTGAAAGGTTCCAGGCAAGAGTTGCAAGTGCGTGCACAAAGATCTCTTTTTCCTAAGAGATTGTGGAAGCTAGAGAAACCTCAGGAGGAACAAGGCCTGCGAATTTATCGAAAGGTTGCATAGAATATTTTTGTGTTAAGACATCCTCAAGGAGTAAGGGACGAAATCAATGGTCAGGATTCGTAGAGGAAATTCACGAAATCACGTTAGCCGTCAGATCCTGGGAAGTTGCACCAAAGTTAAGCCAGAAGGAGTAGAGAAAGGATCTCAGCCATGGATCTTGACTGGACATGTGTCTGAGGATCTGAAAGAGTCAGAGTTTGGCATTTTGAGGTTTCTACATACAGAGAAATTCTTGCATCATAAGTCACAATTTCACGATATCCGATAGTGCGATGAGAGGAAGTGGTGACGTGGAGGAGAGAGTTCACACATGCATCGGGAATTGGAGTATCGGGATTCTCGGTGATGAGAAAATCACGACAGGAGAAGTCACAAAATCTCTAAACACGATGGTCTTAGAGTCATAGCATTCCAATGGAGGACAGGTGTCATCTGCATTGGAGATCGGGACTTGGAAGGGTTCGTGAACAAGTGTTATGAGAATCACGATATCCCAAAATGCGATTTCGCGATCACCATAGAAGTGGGGAGATAGGCGCCAAAGTAAGGGACATGTGTCAGAAGGTCAAGCCTTGCCATGGGCCAACGCCAAATGGCATTGGCATATCGCGAACTCGAGGTTTCATGAGTTGGAGCTGCAAGGTATTGTATTAAAAGAGGCGAAGACGCGAGGTTGCAAAATTGCGACAGGAGGGTATTGGCATCTCGGCACATCGGGACTCGGGAGTTGGGGAACTGAGTGGGGGAGGTCACAAGTAGCAAAGTTGTGATAGAGTCAAAGTCTCGAGAGGTTGGGATAAGGTCAGTGTTGACTGATAGGTCATGGGAGAATTGGGGATTTGCGAGGTAAGTTGTCTACGACCTCGTAAGGGATGATTTCCCGACGAGAAAATTCCAGACAAGAGCAAGGAATACGTGGTGAATATTCATTGGGGTTCAGGAATTTTCCAGTACCGATCCCATGAGTTCAAGACTCGCGATCACGTGAGGTCTGATTTCCTGATTTGGAGTAGGGAGATCATCAGAGGCAATCTGTGGGTATTGATAACTTTTGATAAGGAAGTTGAAGAGTAATTTAGCTCTTTGGGCCAAAGGAAGAGAAGGTCCTGAGGGAGAAGGCGTGCCCTGGGTGGCGCTTTTACATCAGAGTGGTATTAGAGAAAGAAAGATTCTCTATTTTCTATAGCAGGGAAGAAAAGAAAATTTCACCATGCCACCGAGGAGAGAAATACAATCACCCGATCCAGAGGATAGGGGAAACCTAAGAGGAAGAGGAAGAAAAGAACATAATACAGAAATGGAGAGGCAGATACGTGATCTCCAAATGAGATTAGAAGATATGGAAGCAGCGCAGAGACGCACAGCCAGTGTTGGAGATCTGAGTGACTCCGAAGGTGAAGTTGAAGCTTAACAACAAGGAGAAGTTGCAGCCGAAGATGCATCCAATGAGTGGTTAATTAAAGTTATCGCTCGGATGAGTTCAAAAAAAAAATGGACATTCCGGTTTATGAAGGAAATCTGGATGCAGAAGAGCTTCTAGATTGGATTAGAGCTCTTAATACCTACTTCGATTATGGGGATATTGAAGAGGATAAAAAGGTTAGACATGCTGTCACAAAATTGAAGGGACACGCAGCATTATGGTGGGACAAGCTTCAAGCAGATAGATGTTCCAAGGGCAAGCAAAAGATTAAAAGTTGGGATCGAATGATTGCGAATATGAAGGCAAAGTTCATCCCAAGGGATTATCAAATCACACTATTCAGAAGAATGCAAAACCTGAGACAGAAGTTGATGACAGTAAAGGAGTATACTGAGGAATTTTATAAGCTAAATATTAGAGCAGGTCATCGGGAGAGCGATGATGAAAAGGTTTCCAGGTATATGAATGGCTTAAGATATGATATCTAGGATGAGATGAGTATGAAAACCATCAAAACGGTGGAGGATGTGTATCAGATAGAATTGAAAGTTGAAGAGAAGCTAAGCCGTAAACGAGCACAGTGAGGCCGAGGTAGGAGCCAGCCAAAGGGTAAGTCAGTTTCCCAAGATAGGTTCCAGAAATCCAAGGACGAATGGAAGAAGCCTCAGACTAGAATAGAAAGAGGTGGACATTTGCAGCGAGGCCAGCACGCTGAACATCGAAGGCAGCAGACAGAACAGAGTGGAGGATACGCTGATAATAACACATTTCCTCGTACCATAGGTAGAGGAAGAGGCCGAGGTGGAGTTATCACATGCTTCACGTGTGGAAAGAATGGCCACAAGGAAGTTGACTATCTAGATAGGAAGAAGGATGGAGGAGAAGCTCACATTGCCGAGGCACAGAGGAGAGATGCTGAAGCAGAAGATGCAGAAGATGGAAGGTCGTTGATGTTGCGTAAGGTTCTCTTAACACCTAAGAAGGAGGTGGAGGACACAACTCAAAGAAACAGACTTTTTAGAACCACTTGCAAGACCAAAGACAGGAAATGCAAGGTTATTGTGGATAGTGGAAGCATAGATAACCTCGTTTCAACCGAAATGGTGGAGAAACTAGAGCTGGAGACAACTGATCACCCGAGTCCATATAAAGTTTCATGGCTACAGAAGGGACATCAGATAAATGTCACTAAACGGTGCTTAGTTGACATCAAGATAGGAGGATATAATGATAAAATACTTTGTGATGTTATTCCTATGGATGTATGTCATTTATTGCTAGGCAGACCATGGCAATATGAGGAACGTAATTCATGATGGGAAGACAAATACATATACTTTGGAGAAGAATGGAAGAACACATATGCTACTTCCAATTAAAGATAAAGAAAAAAAACCAGAATCGAGAAATACTGTACTTCTCATGAGTGGGAAGGAACTTCTGGTGGAAGTAAAGAAGAAGGAAGATCCACAATTCTTTGTGGTCAGGAAACCAAGGATTGTTTTGACCAGCACAAGAGTGGATGATTTGTCGGAAGAAATTCAGGAACTGTTGGAAGAGTTCGTTGACATAGTGGTAGACGAATTACCTCATTCATTGTCACCGATGAGGAGTGTGAGTCATCATATAGACCTCATACCAGGAGCCAGTTTGCCGAACAAAGCTGCGTACAGGTTGATGCCGTAGGAAAATGAAGAAATCAAAAGGCAGGTACAGGAACTGTTAGATAAAGGACTGATCAGGGAGAGTTTTAGTCCATGTGTCGTTCCAACGGTACAGAGTCCAAAGAAATATGGAGGTTGGAGAATGTGCATTGATTCTAGAGCCATTAACAAGATAACCATCAGGTACAGGTTTCCATTGCCACAGATGGATGACTTGATGGACTGTTTAAGCGGAGCCAAATTTTTTTCAAAGGTCGATTTGAAAAGCAGATACCATCAGATTCGCATGAGGGAAGGAGATGAATGGAAGACAACCTTCAAAACCAATGAAGGAATGTATGAGTGGCTAGTCATGCCATTTTGCTTGATGAATTCCCCGAGTACCTTCATGAGATTTTTGAATGAAGTGCTGAAGGAATTCATTGGTAAGTTTGTCATTGTTTATCTGGATGACATATTAATTTTCAGCAAAATGAAAAAAGAACATCTGAAGCATTTAGCTGCAGTAATGAGGAAGCTAAAGCAAGATAATTTGTTGATCAACATGAGGAAATCTTCATTTATGAAGATAGAACTCATTTACTTGGGGTTTGTCATATCGGAAAATGAATTAAAGATGGATCCAAGTAAAGTGGAAGTAATTAAAAATTGGCCATCACCGAGAAATATTTTCGAGGTGAGGAGTTTCCATTGATTGGCTAGTTTCTACAGAAAATTCATCTAGAATTTTAGTGGAATTAGCACACCAATGATGGACACAGTCAAGAAAAGACATAAATATTTTCATTGGAATGAAGAAGCAGAGAAGAGCTTCAATCTGTTGAAGCGGAAGATAACAGAACAACCGGTTTTGGTGTTACCAGATTTTACGAAAGTGTTCCAGGTGAAATGTCATGCAAGTGGCTTTGCCACAGGAGCGGTCTTGAGCCAGGAGGACAGACCAATTGCATATTTCAGCGAGAATATGGATGAGGAAAAAGTAATGTACTCCACGTATGATAAATATTTTCATGCTATCATACAAGAGCTAAAGAAGTGGATACATTATTTGATTTCGAAAGAATTTGTTTTGTATAGTGATAACCATGCATTGCAGTTTGTGACTCAACAGGAGAAGTTGAATCAGAAACATGATAAATGGGTAGAGTATATGCAGAATTTTACATTTGTAATTAAACACATTTCAGGTACTACTAACAAAGTGGTTGATGCTTTGAGCAGGAAGTGTTTGTTTCTGCAGGAGTTCCAAGTCAAAACATTGGGTTTTGAAAATCTTAGGGACATGTATGCAGTTGATGCAGATTTTGTAGATGCATATGAAGCAACTGAGAATACAGTTTTCAGAGATAGAAGCCCATGGATAGATTACATGATCCAAAATGGACTGTTGTTCAGAGGAAATCAATTATGCATTTTGAATTTCTCCATGAGGGAGAATTTGGTAAAAGAGAAGCACAGTGGTGGATTAGTAGGGAATTTTGGCCATGACAAGACATTTGCAAAGCTAAGCGAAGCATACTTTTGGCTAGGAATGCGGTCAAAAGTCAAGAAGTTTTTTGACAACTGTAGAATTTGCCAGCATTCAAAGGGCAGGAAGCAGAAAGAGGGATTCTATCAACCATTACCCATACCCGATAGTCTGTGGGATGAAATCAACATGGATTTCATATTGGGATTGCCTAGGATGCAAAGAGGACATGATTCAATCTTTATGGTGGTTGACAGGTTTTCCAAAATGACACATTTTATCCCGTGTCAGAAGACCAGTGATGCGACTCATATTGCAAATTTGTTCTTCAAGGAGGTCATTCGAGTTCATGGTTTACCCAGAAGCATAGTATCGGACAGGGATACAAAATTCATTGGACATTTCTGAAGGACACTCTGGAAGAAGATGGGGACTAATTTGATGTTTAGTTCTGCCTATCATCCACAGACGGATGGAAAAACAGAGGTGGTGAATAGAAGTCTGGGAGATTTATTAAGAATCTTGGTGACAGTGCACCATAGCAGCTGGGACAATGTGTTGCCGTAGGCAGAGTTCGCATACAACGACTTAGTGAATAGGAGCACAGGAAAAAGTCCATTCGAAATTGTATATGGTAGACATCCAAGAGGAGTTTATGAACTAAGGGAATCAGAGCAGATAATGACTAAGAGTGCAAGAGCTGAAGAATTCACAGAGGCGATGAAGGAACTTCACAGCAGGGTGAAGGAACGATTGCTGGAATCAAACCAAGAATATAAGAACAGAGCGGATCAACATTGGAGACAACTTTAGTTTGAGGTTGGTGATTTAGTTCTGGCACATCTGAGGAAGGAAAGGTTCCCAAGGGGAACATACAACAAGCTGAAAATGAAGAAAATTGGGCCATGCAGAGTCCTAAAGAAATTGGAAGAAATTGCTTATGAGATTGAGTTGCCGGATGAGATCGGAATATCTCTGACATTCAATGTCTCAGACTTATATCCCTATAAGGCTAGGGAAGTAGGAGCTGGAAATGATGAACAACCAGAAATATAGTGGCAGAAGTAGATGTCAATTGTAGAAAAGCCACAGATGGAACGTATACTTGATAAAAGGGTGAGCAAAAAGACCAGACGGAAGCAATACTTCGAGTATTTGGTCAAATGGAAAAACCATCCATTGGAAGATTCCAGTTGGGAGAT
>JASDQU010753172.1:0-10293 GCA_032191745.1 Picea mariana | reverse complement strand
TATCGGGATTTCCCATGTGTGCGTCAATTTGGCCTCTAAACATTGACAATGATCACATTCATCATCATCTGACTTTGAAACATACTTGGATGCCTCCCTTGGTAGTCATGTTAGTGATAGTACTCAATCAAATTGATATGACATTATCTATGGTTTTGTAGCATAATTGGATGTCTCCCTTGATAGTGATGGTACTCAATCAAACTTTTGGAGAGGGAAATATTAATCACCATGCATCGAGCCAATAATTGAAATTTGTTGCATTGCCCGTTATCATGTCTATTCAACGATGAATAATGAGTATCTAACAGACAAGATGCACCAGGCAGTGATCCAATCATTGACTCATTACATCGTGCTTAATATTTTCCTTTTGGGAAATTGAGATACTCAATCAAATTTATACGGCCATTACTATCAGGATTTCTAATCCAGGTGGATATCGGTGGCCACCCACCTTTTCCAACTGGCTCAAAACAGTTTTTTAACAATTTTGGCAATTTACCATTTTTAACAGTTTTTAACTTTCGGGGTCATTTTGAGGGCCTAAATGAAGGTTTTTCGGGATCGAGCTTCTTAATGATAGCCTATGGCATGATTGAAGCCCCAAAATGAATCTCCTCAACGATACCTTTCCAACGGGCTATCATACGCATAAAACAAAGATCGTATGCAAAAGTTACGACCCCGGGAAGTTAATGCACTAACTTATCCAAACAGGGTCCACATGACTTTTGGCGCTTCATCTCCTAGGGTTAGGTTTTTGGATGTCTAGGGTTTTTAGCATTCCTCTTTATTGTAAAAAGGCCTTCAGAGCCTCATTGTAATTTTCTTCTTGCGAATGCGAGTAGCCATCACATCTCTTCTCAGAGATAAGCTACCACCATTCTTGCGAGTCTTTCACTCTGTATTTTTACAGTGTCTGTACATTTCTTTCATTAATAGAAATCGTGTATTACTGTATATCTGTGTTTATGGTTGCATTTCTCATACATTTCTATTATATTATTGAATATCTGTGATATCTCTGTGCATTTTTTTATTATATCTCCGCTCTCATTTCGTGCCAAAAATAATCTGGATCAGTGGTATCAGAGCAGGATGCTCTTGATCGTTTTTCAGTGCATGTTTCTGACGAGGTCCGAGTATAGAAAGTTGGGTCTCAAGCTTGTCTCTCTTGAGGACAATCACTCTCACACACCCAAGAAACCCTCAATGGCGGAAGAAAAGAAAAACGACAGGGCAGACGATCCTATCAGTCTGTTGCTTGAGCAAGCTCTCACGCGACAAAGGGACGAAATGATGAAGAATTTTTCCCACATCCTTCAACGTCTATCGATAGCAACAGGCACATCTTCATCAAACGACCACTTTGGAGGCACCTCGCCTTTCAAGGTATAAGTTAATTTTGATATTCTTGTATTTGAATGACAGATAGATGCAGAAGCCCTAGATAAATTGTTAAATCTGTTAGAAGGTTATTTCTCTGTTCACAATTTTTTCGACAGAGAAAAGATCACATTTGCACTCCTTAAAGCTCTCCCTCATGTCAAACATAGGTGGGAAACTTCCTAGGAGCAAAGTTCCACAGAGGAGTTTGGAATATATGGGGCCGAGCCCACTTGGGATTTTTTTGTGGATGCGGTAAAGGAACAGTGTTACTCTGTTGGCAACTATGAGGACCAGTGCATGAGATGGACCACACCACGGCAAGAGAGGGGCCAAGCAGTTCCGGAGTTCACCAATACCTTCCATACCTTGTGCACCAAGCTTGGTATCAAAAACTCCGAACGACATTTGGTTCTAAAATACCGTGGGGATCTACACAAATACACCCAGACTGAAATGGATTTTCTGGACATCTGATCACTCAGTGCTGCTTATCGATATGTTATTAAAATTAAGCATAAATTTAATCACCAGAACAAACGGGAGTTCGGGTCTGCAAATCCACAACAACCAAAGTATGACAAAGATGACCCTAACAAACAATCTCTCGAAAACCAGTGCAAGACACAGGAAATAAGGGTCACGGGAAGACAAAGGACATCGGAAAATGGTGTGATTTTCACAAAAGCCTCTGGCACAACACCGATGAATGTCACTCAAAACAATGATTGGTGGCCGAGATCAAAGACAAGGAGCCGCACCCTGATTCAAAATCTGATTATGAAAACACTGGTAAATGACAGATCATTGACGCGGACCCCACTGTTATTGTCGCGACCGCAACAATTCAACCAAAAGAACCCACAGATCCTGAAGAAGGGGAGAGCCTTTTTCATTCACATATGTTGGTGAAGGGGACCTCGCTGCATTTTATTGTTGATAGCGGAAGCCAGAAGAACCTCATCTCAGCAGAGGTCATCAAATAGTTGGGATTGTCGACAGCACCACACCCGCAGCCATACAACATCAGGTGGCTTCGCCAAGGACGAGATTTCCATGTCAACGAGCAATGTCGATTGTCATATGACATCCAGCCCTTCAAGGATGAGGTATTATGTGATGTTGCTCCACTGGATGTCTATGATATTCTCTTGGGCCAGCCATATATGTGGAAGCACCATGCTATTTATGAGTCTCGACCCCATAGTGTTATTATTTATCTTGGGGGTCATCTCTACAAAATACCAGAGGTAATACTGACTATTGTTCCACCTAAAAAATGTCGCAAGGTAGTATCTCATACTGCAAAATTCATCTTCTTCACAATCTGTTCAAAAGGAGAACAGAAGGACACTGCAACCACTACAACCTCGCCCCAAGAACCTTCTATCCAACAGAAGCAGGTCGACAAGGCTGTAGTAAAGCGCAAATATTCATTCTACACACCGTCCTCTCATGTATATCGACTTGTTAAATAGCCTTAGCCTCAACAGGTTCGTGACAGACTTTCACAAACTGAGCAATGCGACGTCTCCAACAAGGCAAGCAACTCACCAAGATGCAGATTCAACAAATGTTTTTCCCTCTCCCCCGGGAACTCAACACAATGGAGACCATTGTTTCCTAGGTGGATATCAGTGGCCACCCACCTTTTTCGACGGGCTCAAAACAATTTTCTGGCAATTTTGTCAATTTACTATTTTTAGCAGTTTTCAACTTTTGGGACCATTTTGAGGGCCTAAATGAAGGTTTTTTGGGATCAAGCTTCTCAATGATAACCCATAGCATGATTGAGGCCCCAAAATGAATCTCCTTGATGATACCTTTCCAACGGGCTATCATACGCCTAAAACGAAGATCGTATGCAAAAGTTACAACCCCGGGAAGTTAATGCACTAACTTACCCAAGTGAAGCCCACATGACTTTTGATGCTTCATCTCCTAGGGTTACGTTTTTGGATGTCTAGGGTTTTGGGCATTCCTTTTTATTGTAAAAAGGTCTTCAGAGCCTCATTGTAATTTTCTTCTTGTGAATGCAAGTAGCCGTCACATCTCTTCTCAGAGATAAGCTGCCACCATTCTTGCGAGTCTTTCACTTTGTATTTTTACAGTCTCTGTACATATCTTTCATTAATAGAAATAATGTATTACTGTATATATGTGTTTATGATTGCATCTCTAATACATTTATGTTATATTATTGAATATCTGCGATATCTTTGTGCATTTCTTTATTATATCTCCGCTCTCATTTCGTGCCGAAAATAATCCGTATCAATTTCCCATGTGTGTCAATTTGGCCTCTAAACATTGACAACGATCACATTCATCATCATCTGACTTTTCAACATACTTGGATGCCTCCCTTGGTAGTCTTGTCAGTGCTAGTACTCAATCAAATTGATATGACATTATCTATGGCTTTGTAGCATAATTGGGTGCCTCCCTTGATAGTGATGGTACTCAATCAAATTTTTGGAGAGGGAAATATTAATCACCATGCACCGAGCCAATAATTGATCATTTGTCTCATTGCGTTGTATCATGTCTATTCAATGATGAATAATGAGTATCTAATGGACAAGATGCACGAGGTAGTGAGCTAATCATTGACTCATTACATGGTGCTTAATATTTACCTTTTGGGAAATTGAGGTACTCAATCAAATTTATACGACCATTAATTATTGTTGGGATTTCCCTTGTGTTGGTCAATTTGGCCTCTAAGCATTGACAACGATCACATTCATCATCATCTGACTTTGCAACATACTTGGATGCCTCCATTGGTAGTCTTGTTAGTGATAGTACTCAATCAAATTGATATGACATTATCTATGACTTTGTAGCATAATTTGATGCCTCCCTTGATAGTGATGGTACTCAATCAAATTTATATTATATTATTTATGGGATTTCAATGTGCGAGACAAATTGGTCTCTAAAACTAATGGAAGAAGTTATCGCATCTATTGGAGGACATTGTAACATACTTGGATGCCTTGCTTGGTCATCGAAGTCTTCAAATTCGATCATTAACCAATGCAGAGTTCCTAGGGGTGACCCAATTTGCATCACTACATGAACACAAATTCATATGCAATTGAAAAACATATGTGGAATTAACATTGCATAATTAGAATTCATAACAAAAATCCAACCCATATTCACAATCAAGCTTCTTAATGACATCTCAATCAATTAGAGTTGTTCCTTTGACATAATTCAGTGCAACAACACAATTTACAAGTTAATTGACATAAATGTGAACACAGAAGTAAACAATGCATATATAAGAGAAATACTTTTCATTTATCATGAATGTATCCACCAAACTCGTTACAAAGGAGTGATTCACCACTTGATTATAGGAATATATGGTAGATTCGATCCCCAAGAGAGGCTATGAGAGGACAAGGGAAAATGATGGCTATTGGACTCTATTTCTCACTCAATCCAATCCATAGTTTTCATAAACTAGTGAAAGCCAAAGATCTACCATGATTCCACCAAAATAAACTCTTCGAGGCATCCCATCCAAGCTTCAATCAATGACATGTTTTTTCCTTTCGGAGAAATCACAAGACAAGGTCAGGGTTTCTTTCTTTGCTAAAATATCCCTCAACAATCTGTTGTCCTCAAGATGTTTTTCTTTCAGAGAACAATCCTAAAGCATCCACTAAGATTGAGAACCTCCCCACTTTTGGCCAAATAAGGAAGATTCTATTGGCCAAAGCGGGTAACCCTATGTTGATCTGTATGTAAAGCTAATCTGACTAAAACTTTGAAATATAAAAATGAATGACTGGGAGATCTACAAATTTAGATTTATATCTAAACATTGAACAATTCCACACAAACGATTTATCCATTCAAGGTGTATTTGTTTAACAATGAGATAAATAGCTTAATGTTTTAGTATATGCGAGAGATTCTTTGGGAAGTAACATAGATCTACGAACATAAAGAAGGTGGAAATGTTACATACTCATTATCGAAAGAAAGAAGGTGGCAATGTTACATACTCATTATCRAAAGAAAGAACATATTGAGGCCATCAAGAATGATCCAACAATGTATGCAATCATGACAAAAGTAACCAAATTCAAGCACAAAATAGTACAACACAAATCCATATTGTATGTATTAGGGAAAATACACTAGAACCATAAACGTAACTAATTTCATTATCTACAATACATTTTTCTTTTTCTTTTTAATTTAGGGGAATCAATAACTTGCTGACATTACCTCACATATTCAATTATAGAAATAGTGCTAAGCCATAAAATTATTTCACTACTCCATATTCAATGGTTAACAAATTACAAGAAGAAAGATGTAGAGCCACAAAATCTCATTAATAACCCTACGCTATGGTAAAACACGTGGTGATCCAGGAGGATTTAAGGAACACTCGTAGAGGTCTAAAGAGGATCTAGAATGCTCATAAAGGTCCTAGGGGATCCATAAATGCTCAAAATTCAAGTATCTCAATCGTCCAAAAAAATGACATCATTGCATAGAGCTTGTCATTAGCTTTCCAATAGTGCAAACAACAAGTCAAACAGAGTTCGTATGAAAAAGTTATGGGAAATCAAAGGTTGGGTCAACCAAGTCAAAGTCAAAAGTCAAAAGTCAAAGGGGTAAAAAGGACATGTGTCATGCCTGTATAGTGACACGTGGTACGACCATACAGGTGACGTGGCCACACCCCAAGGTGCCATGTGGGTCGATCATATAGGTGACTAGACAACTGAGTTGTACCTCCAAGTGGATGAATGGTTTATTGATAAGTGGCATTGGATAACCAATAAGAGGTTGCCACGTGGCAACCCCTTATTGGCCGATATTGGTTAATGTGTATAAAATTTTTGGAGTCAATAGGGTTCAACCCCATGACCTCCATATCCACCAAAGTCTTAACATAGCCACATTAGAAACATGCCACCACATATGACTTAACATATGTATGGAATATATAATATTTAAGTTTATGTTAAGTCTCATTTTAGGGGGAAAGGGGCCGAGGATTAGCCCCAACGATGTAGCATCTAGAAGGATCTTCCTCTAGTTTTTTCTTTTGGATAGATATATTTAGTATAAACAGGAGTAGAGGGTATGAGGGGTCTTGAAGAATTATTCTAATAGAGCTCTTCTCTGTTGGAGGTTGCCCCCTTGAAGAGGAAAGTGAACATTGTTTCCTATCAATAAAGGTATAATTATGGTGTTGTGGTTCCATATAATTTGTTGTTCTGTTGTTATCTCTACAATATTTCTGTATTTTGTTGCTTTTACAGTGTTATTCTCTGCATTATTTCTCTTTTCTACTAATATAATAGACCTGGTACCTTACATGTGGTATCAGAGCACTTTCCTTAGCAAAAAMTTGTGGGTTAATGTTTTTTCCAGGGTAGAAACGTACTTGGGTGTCTTAAATCTACATAGATCAGTTGTTATGTGCATAAACTTGCAGTCAGGGAGTAATACGCGTCATAAATACAAGTGGTACTTAAGCGCTCATCTGTTGGCCACCCTTGTAACCCCTGTTGGTACCCCTTCGAGTGGTAGCGCATCAGACAACACCTGTATATGGATCGACCTAGATCTCCTAAAGCCCTCTATAGATAAAGTGTTTGGTTGTCTGACTTATATAGTGTCACCGAGAACAAAACTCAGGAAGATACTCTCTAGTACCTGGGTAGTCGGGTAGTACGACTAAGGGAACAATCTAGACTCCTTAGTTGGTGCCATGAGATATTGGGTTGAGTACTACTATTGGACCCCATACATATATCAGAGAGTTATAGAACAGGGCAAACCCTTTTTTGTAGAACCCTTGGATACCCTAACCCTTGGGAAGGAAACATAAACAGAACATACAAGACCTATTGTCGTGCAACTGTGTCTCTTGCATTCTGGTTGCAAAATTACTACATATTTCTTCTTGTTAAAAATTTGGGCATTTCAACACTGTAGTATTCTTTAGCTCGGAGTATAACTTCACAGGATTAAAAAAAAGGTCTGGATCCTGTTAGCACCATTATTTGAGCCCTATCCCATTGGATTCCTCTCTTCTCCCTTATCGCAATCATACCTATCATTTTTCAATAATATTTTTTCCCCATGGACCCGACCCCCTTTCAACACCCTTATTTGGGCCTTACCCCATTAGATTAACCTCGTTGACCTGATCATCGTGATACCCTTCACCCATAACCCATTTTTTGTGTGGTCCCACCCATCCCTTTTCGTTTTCCCTCTTTATCATGGCCCACACCCGTAGCCAAGACTTAGAAGCCCGCTTCAATTCCTTGTCCTCTACTTTCACAGATACGCAACAAGAAGTGTGGCAACTTAGTGCCAATATTTCCACCATCAATAAAAATATTCATTCCTCCATAGATGCAAAAATGGAAACCATCAAACAGGACCTCGCTACCAAGCTTGCATCCTTCACTAACACAATTTGCACCAAGCTAAATATCCATGCATATCTTCCCTCCTCTGATCCATTTTTGCACTCTGAAGGTGAAACTTCCTCTAATTCCAAAAAGTTTCATCCCCATCACTTTCAACATGACCTACGCCTTCCGTGTGTGGATGTGAACAAATTTGATGGCTCGAATCCCACTCCCTGGGTAACTAAAATGAAACATTATTTCTCTTTGTATGGCATTATAGATGAGTTGGCCAAACTTTGGTATGGTGTTCTCCATCTAGATCAAGAATGTTGGCAATGGTGACAATGGAAAAAAAATGTCCTCCAAGGGTATGTGGCTTGGACACAATTTGTGGCAGAGATTTATGAACTCTTTGACACTAACACCAAACATTTAGGTTGTTTGACAAAGTTGAAACAATCTAGCACAATGGAAGACTTTATTTGCTTTTGAGAAATTGGCTTTCCGTACAGAGGGCATGTCTAATGTTTTTTTCTTAGAATGTTTTATCAGTGGCCTCAAGGATGAGATTCATGACGACGTCCTCATGGTTCGGCCTTAGAGCTAGGTGGAAGCTACTAAAAGAGATAAGGAAGCATAGAAGATTGTCTCTTCTCAAACCAAAAAACCCTCCTTTATTCCTCTCCCTAAACCAGTCACTCCCACTCCTTCTTCCACTCAAGTAAAGATCCAAAAATTGACTAGGGCATAAATGGTTGAACGCCAACTCAAAGGTATTTATTATAATTGTGATGACAAATATTTTCTTGGGCATAAGTGTAAGGAAACAAGTCGTTTTATGGCCATCTGTGAGGATGTTTCAGAAGATGATGTTGAGGCCCCCATGTGGCTGAGTCACCTGAACCCACTGACATGACCCCACCTTCCGACCCTCCCGAAGTTGATCCAGTCATTTCCTTGAATTATCTCACTATATTCTCTACTCCCCAAACCCTCAAGCTAATTGGTTACATTAAGCATCAGAAGGTCATCATCCTTGTTGATAGTGGAAGCACCCATAATTTTATTCATCGCCACATTGCCCAAGAAACTAATTGCTATATCCGTGCAATCAATAATTTTCAAATCATGATTTCCAATGGCAAGTCCATGAAATGCAGGGGGTGTTGTGAAAATGTGTGTCTCCAAAATTGTTAGTACCACATGAAATCTCATATGTTTTATATCGACATGGGCGGTTGTGACATTGTGTTGGTGTTGAATGGCTAAGGACTCTCGGTCCCATTCTCATGGATTTCAAGGAATTCACCATTCAATTCAATCAGGAGGGCCAATGATCCAGGTGGATATCGGTGGCCACCCACCTTTTCCAGCTGGCTCAAAACAGTTTTCTCAAAATTTTGGCAATTTACTATTTTTAGCAGTTTTAACTTCCAGGGCCATTTTGAGGGCCTAAATGAAGGGTTTTCGGGATCAAGATTGTCAATGATAGCCAAAGGCATGATTGAGCCCCCAAAATGAATCTCCTTGATGATACCTTTCCAACGGGCTATCATACGCCTAAAACGGAGATCGTATGAAAACGTTATGACCCTAGGAAGTTGATGTACTAACTTACCCAGACAGAGCCCACATGACTTTTGGTGCTTCATCTTCTAGGGTTAGGTTTTTAGATGTATAGGGTTTTTGACATTCCTGTTTATTATAAAAATACCTTCAGAGCCTCATTGTAATCATCTTCTTGCGAATGAGCACAACTGATGCATCTCTTCTCAGAGATAAGCCGCCACCATTCCAACAAGCTTATTTCCGCTGCATTTTACAATTTTAGCTTATTTCCTTGTTGAATAGAAAACTAGTTTTACTGTATCTCTGTTATTTTGTGTTAAGCACCTATTAATAATCTATATTCATTTTTTTCTACTCATAAAATCTAGATCAGTGGTATCAGAGGGATTTACTCCTTGTCATCTTAATGCATGTCCCCAATGAGGTCAGAGTACAAAGAGTTGGGTCTCGAGCTTGTTTCTATTGAGAACAAAAGCTCTCGCACGCCCAAGCGACCTCTCATGGTAGGAGAAAAGAAAGATGATGGGATAGGAGATCCTTTCAAACTGTTGATTGAAGAAGCCTTCACAAAACAAAGGAACGAGATGATGGATAGCTTCGTGCAAATCCTTCGGCGGCTACCAATAGGCGACGCGTCTTCTTTGAGCAGAGACGCCGCCCCCCTTCAAGGTACAAATAAACTTTGATATTCCTATATTTGAAGGTCAGATAGACACAGATGTTGTAGACAAGTGGCTGGATCTACTAGAAGGGTATTTTTTTTTCCATAACTTTTCGAATAGAGAAAAGATTACTTTTGCGCTCCTCAAAGCCATTCCCCATGTCAAATATTGGTGGAAAACTTTCTGTGAGAAAAAGGAAACAAAGGAACCCTCATTATTTACAGTCACGACCACCTGGGAATCCTTCAGGGATTCTATTAAGGAACAAT
>JASDQU010753171.1:37372-50000 GCA_032191745.1 Picea mariana | reverse complement strand
GGGCATGATTTCATACGACAATTGACATTGTTGGATGAGGCGAAGATTGCTTCCTTGGTGGAGCCATCCAATGGTGTAGGGTTGTGGGTGTGGTATTGTTGGCAAGGCCACCCACTTGATGACCTTTGCTGAGATGAGGTTCTTCTGGCTACCGCTATCAACGATGAAATGAAGCAGGGTAACTTTTACCCACATCTATGAATGGAAGAGGTGCTCTCCTTCTTCTACCTCGTCTGGTTCACTAGGCTGGAGCTTGGTGGTAGGAACGGTGGCACTGGGTTCCGTGTCAATGATCTATCTTCCCCTTTCTAGTTCTGGCTCAGATTCAGAACCCGCATCTGATTATGACACTTTCACTTTGGCCACCAATGACTGCTTTGAGTGGCAGTCAGCAGTGTTATGCAAAGGGATCTTTTGGAAGTCACACCACTTCCCAGTATATTTGTTTATCTTTTTGGTGTCCTTCTTTTCTTGCGTCTTGGACTGGTTTTCATGATACTGTCCATCTTTTCTCTTTCTTTTTTTCTATGGGTTGGGGCTACCCTTTCTTGGCTTTTGTTTTGAGGGGTTCCCAGGCCCAAATTGTCGCATCTTTTGCTTGAGATTCAGGTCAATTTTGATGGCATATTGTTAGGCCACGCCCAAGGATGAGATGTCCAAAAATTCCATTTCGGTATGGATGTATCTATGCAGAGGACAACGATACTTTAGCACCAGATGTTGCTCCAAATCTTTGATACCCAACTTGGTGCACAAGGTATGGAAGATATTTATGAAATATGGAACTACTCGGTCTCTTTCTTGCCGCAGTGTGGTCCATTTTTTATACAATTCGTCATAACTTCCCACATGGTAGTATTTTTCCTTAATAGCATCGCTAAAGGATTCTCAGGTGGTTGTGACTATAAATAATGAGGGTTCCTTTGTGTTAGCACTCTGTAATTTTCCCAAGGCTATGGAGGCAGTCACAAAGGAAACATCAAAACCACTTCGAGTCTTGGATATATCCCTCCAAGACTCAGAGAGGGATCTCTCTATCTGATATATCTTTATTTGGAATAGGATATTAGGCTAGCTATATTGTACATGTTTTTTTTTTTTATGTGAGGTGTTTGGCTAAATGAATGCTTTAGAATCCCATTGGGCTATGGGGTCTGTGACAAGTTTGAAATTAAACACAGGTCTCTAAGGTATTTTCATAGGGCAAGTTAATGCAGACGTTGGATCCTTTAGAAATAAAATGATGTAGAGAAGGAACAGACGAGATAATCAACTACAACAAAAAATCTTTCAAGAATTTCTTTATTGTAGTCTCAGAGGAAAACATTTAGATTTTTCAAAAGCACTGCACAGAGTATCAGAGATAAATTATGCGTTAAATATCCTTTTCAAAATTAGAAAGAGAGAAAAATAATGAATACTGAGTAGAATAACATTCAACGAAGAAAGAAAACTTCACCAATCATCGACATACAAGAATCCTGTGAAAAAGTCCCTTTGTATTTCTGGGGAATCAGAAAAATACTACAGAGAATAGTGTTTATGGGTGCAAGGATCAACAACCCTTTTACATTAAAATCATATTAATAAATAGGAGATATCCCCCCTCAATTTTTGGTAGTTGGATTCAACTACCTTGGCCAAAAATAGAAATAAAAATCCCCAAAAATCCTGAACTATCTGCAAGGAAAGACGGGTCGAATTTCTACGGAAAATGGGTCCACACAGACATYGTTTTCTCCCAATAGGTGACACCTGTACAAAAATGGAAGGATTTTATTGTATATGGGCTTGTCTGGAGMAAAAAACTCCTTCAGTTTCTCAAATTTCGTCTCCACCTCACCGAAAGAGATCCCACAAAATCGGGACTGTAACAGGAAAAACCAAAAATCCAAAAAATGAGGATGAAAGACAGCTTCGATTCTCCCTTCTCATGGCACCTGTGAAAAAACTGAGAGATTTTTTTGTTCTTCATCCCGTTAGGGAGAACAACCTCTCTCGATTTTTCAAAATTCGCTTTAGTTTTCCCAGA
Organism: Picea mariana; assembly: GCA_032191745.1. Classification (NCBI taxonomy): domain Eukaryota; kingdom Viridiplantae; phylum Streptophyta; class Pinopsida; order Pinales; family Pinaceae; genus Picea; species Picea mariana. The sequence continues at coordinate 47,968 of JASDQU010753171.1, read as the reverse complement.
ATCGCCTTCATAAATCGACTGGTCAAAAATACTGCGAAAGTGGGTTTGTTTGGGGCAAGGTGGTATTCTAGACCCCCCCTGAGGTGGTAAGTGGTTTTAGGGGGGGGGGGGTTCTGCTGGCTTGTGGAGATACCAAGTGTCCGAGGGTGTTTTTAGTAAACTACTTCATTCTAGACCCCCCCCCCCCTCTCGTTAAAATTCGGATGGCAAGGGGGGGTCTGGAATTATTTATGGATGTTGATTAGATTTTGGGGATGTGTGAAGGTAAAGTTCTGGGTGGGTAGAACTTAGGATACATGTTTTAGTTTGTTTTTAATTTTKTTTTTACTTTTTGTTTTAATTATTTATGTTTACYGTTTATATGTTTTGCATTTTTTGTTTATTAATTTTATTTAAAATATGTTTTTTTTTATTGTTTTATCTTTGTTATATGTGTTTTGACTTTAATTTTTTATTGTATTGTTTTTCTCTTATATTTTTATGTGTTTTGTGTTTATTTGTTTATATTTTTATTATATTTTGTTACATATGTTTTTAATATATGTGGTTAATTATATATGTTTTTAATATGTTTTATGATTTTGTTTTATTTTTTTATTTTTTATTAATTAATTTAAATTAATCAAACACTAATCTAAGCAACTAACTTAATTAGACTACATTAATAATTAATTAATCTAATCATTATTTTATTTTAAATTATCCTATTAAAACAACTTTATTAGGCTAACAAGCATTAGAAAATGCCACTAACCCTTTAATATTATTCGTTTATTATCCTAAGTTTGTTTATTCATGCAGGGATGAAAATGGCAAAGGGGTGAGGTGTTGAAAGGTGCAGCGGTGGATGAAGGATGCAGCAAGGTGATGGAGGATCAGGCGAACTGGATGGAGGGGAAAAAGGGGTCAACCGAGCCAGAAGTCTTCATCACAGGGGCAATGCCAAATCAACAGATGAAGAATGAAGTTACCTATAATTATAGGACCCCAACACTTTGTTTCCTTTTATTCACATAAATTTCCCACCAATATTTGACATGGGGAATGGATTTTAGGAGAGAAAAAGTAATATTTTCTCTATTCAAAAAGTTATGGACAAAAAAATACCCTTCTATTAGATTCAACCACTTGTCTACAACATCTGTGTCTATCTAACCTTAAAATATGAATATCAAAGTTTATTTTTACCTTGAAGGGGGCGGCGCCTCCGCTCGAAGAAGATGTGTCACCTGTTGGTAGCCGCCAAAGGATTTGCGCGAAACTATCCATCATATCGTTCCTCTGTTGCATGAGGGATTCCTCAATAAACAGTCTGAAAGGATCTCTTGTCTTGTCATATTTATTTTCTCCTACCATGAGAGGTCACTTGGGCGTGCAAGAGATTTTTTCCTCAAGAGAAATAAGCTCGAGACCCAACTCTTTGTACTCTGACCTCATTGGGGACATGCATTAAGATGACAAGGAGCAGACCACTCTGATACCAATGATCTGAATGTTATGAGCAGAATGAAATGACTACAGATTATTAACATGTGCTTAACACAAAATAACAGAGATACGGTAAAATTGGTTTTCTATTCAATAAGGAAATAAGTTGAAACTATAAAATGAAGCAGAAACAAGCTTGCTCGAATGGTGGTGGCTTATCTCTAAGAAGAGATTTGACAGATGTGCTCATTCACAAGAAGATGATTACAATGAGGATCTGAAGGCCTTTTTATGATAAATAGGAATTCCAAAAATCCTATACATCCAAAAACCTAACCCTAGGAGATGAAGCACCAAAATACATGTGGGCCTCATTTGGGTAAGTTAGTACATCAACTTCCCAGGGTTGTAACTTTTGCATACAATATCCTTTTTAGGTGTATGATAGCCCATTGGAAAGGTATCTTCAAGGAGATTCATTTTGGGGGAAATATTGTAGGATTTTCCATATTTCTCCCTATTTTCCAAAAAAATATCTTTTAGGGCCTCAAAACACCTCCGGAACAGAAAAATTGCTAAAAATAGTAAATTACCAAAATTTCCATAAACCTATTTTGAGCTAGTTGGAAAAGGTGGGTGGCCAACGATATCCACCTGGATCACCCAAGGAGCTGAGAAAGTCTCCTAATAAACCCCTTCAATATAACCCTAGGAAAACATGACCTCTTGACTTAATCTCTCAACCATCCTAGGAAGAGGGAATATTTTCCAACGAGCTCGGTCAAGAAGTGATGGCCTCATTAGGAAATTCAATTTATTCCATGTTTCCTTTACATTATGAGATGAATTTTGAAATATCGATCCTCTTCCTTCCTYCCTCCGCTAAGMACAACAATTTGCCCAAATTTCGGKACTAGATTAGGGGCTTCTCATCACTATATCTCGTATGAGCCTAAGTCTTCAAAAGATTCAGAAGAAGGTACTCTAAGATAAAATCTGCAAGCCAGGTTAGTCCTTCTTATGATCAAAACTCACAAATATGTTAGGGACCTTGGTTCCAACCCTGGAATTCCTACTGTGGGGAAGGGCCAAGGATGAAATTACATCTTTTCATAAGCTCAATACAAAGTGTGAGTAGACATGGAATTAGGGAAACAATCCTCCATTTTTTGGGTAAATGCTTAACAACATACTTAGTGACATATTCATTTTTTCCATTTTTCCTACTATTTAGGAGGATTGTTATTTATATAATGTCTATTTATAGCAGGTCTATTTTTAGCCGATGGATTCCTATATGTAATCCCATGGGAAAACACCATAGGTTTCCAAAACCATGGGATCATAAACCACCATTAGAAAATTCCTATTTTTAGGGAAGAGTGCTTCATGCCTTGATTTTAGGAGTTACTTCCTATTTCATGGCTAGAGAGAATATGTTGATTAAGGTTGGTTGACATTGATGTCAACCCTTGAATAAAGTCCAGTAGCAAATTCCAGTAGAACAAAGGTTTGGATAATGGACCCAAGGTCATTTCATGTATAATGGTATGAGTTTAAATATATTTGAAGGTAATACTATTCTATATGAATAGTCCATGTCATTCCATTTCTGGTGGTATGTGGAACGTCAGATAACTCCTCATGGTTTGAGAGTTATGGCCTTACAAATTTGGAGGACCCTCATATGTTGGATTGAATCCCCAAAAGGTCAAAGAAGTCAAAGAGCTTGCAAAGAAGAAATTATTATTTAAATGATAAAGTAAAGTGACAAAGTCAAGAAGGATTATTTAAATAATAAAGTGAAGTGACAAAATCAAAGAAAATTATTTAAATGATAAAGCGAGGTGACAAAGTTAAGAAGGAATATTTAAATGATAAAGTAATGGAGAAATTTCTAATTATGGAAAGTGGTTAACCCTAAAAATGAGGAAGATAGTTTAAGTGACCTATAAATGAGTTAAGTGACCTAGAAGATGCTTCTAAGGAAGATATTTGGAGAATATAAATAAGATGAAAGACTCTCTTATTTAAAATTACACTTAAGAATATTGAATATCTATAGGTGACTAAGTTAACCAAAGGATATCTAAGCCGAATTTCAGAGGGAAGGTGAAGAAAAGAAGGCCAAAATTCAAGGGAGGATAAGGTATGTAATTTATAGGTCATCTCACCATTTTCGCAATAACGTATTTTATATAATGATTGAGACCGTGAAATTGATAGGCCGTCGAGGAAACATATCCAAGTATCTTTGATAAAAACATCATCTTGTGGGTCATTTTATTTTTGGATTTACTCTCTGTGGAAAATAGGGTTTGTGGCTAGTCCTGAAACTAGTCTAAACAAAGTGTTTCGGGTAAAAATGTCATAACTTCTTCATAACAGATCCAAATTCAGTAATACCAAATGTATTGGTTAGCATATAGTCTGTAGTACGTTTTGTAATATTTTCATATACATTCAACAAACATTCTGTGTGGGGCATGCTCTACAAGGTCTCTCTCTAGAATAAGCCAAAATTCAACAAGGTATGACATTTTTTCTATAACTCATTTTTTGAGAGGTTCCAAGTAGTGGCACCTAGAGGAATTGCATAAAACAAACTAAATAAAATGATGTACTACTTTCAGATCTTTATTCATTACAGGTACATATTTATGATTATTTCAAGTTAGGGTTGTTGACTAATCCCAAACTAGTCATGTGAGACTAAAGAAAAGTTTGATGAAAATGCTAGTCTCTTGTTTTTAAAGTTAAGGAATATTTGCAGGCATGTGATTATATACACCAGGTATATTACAGAGTTACAAATCATATTTGAATGATCAAATTTATGAGGGCTTTTGGTTAAGGTACATGTTGGGTACATGGTTGAGACAAGTAGTTGATGAGTTGGCACATACATGAGGTGTATAGTTGATGATGTTGGTACACATTGATGAGTCATAGTTTATGAGTAGTTGACACATGATTGGTACATACCTGGTGCATGGTTGGATGCACTTTTTTATGATACAAGTTGATTACAGGTTCTTTGGTACAGGTTGGTGCATGGTTGATGCACTTGTTTATGGTATAGGTTTACAACGATATATCTCACAGTGATAGTGTGACAATGGTTCCATCATTCTACTTCTACTTCAGGGTGGTTGGACAGGGCAAGGACAGGTGGTTGTAGCCACCTTCCATTTGTAGCTGGAGAACATAGGGGGTTGTATCCTCCTTCTAGTTGTATCCAGAGAATAAGGGATTTGGAGCTTCCTTCAAGTTGTAGCCTGAGAAACAAGGGAGTTGGAGCCTCCTTCCAGTTGTTGTTGGAGAACAAAGGAAGTTGGTGCTGACAATGAATTTGATTCTTCAAGACATATAAAAAAAAACATTATGTGTTTTTCTCTCACTTTGGGTTTCCACGTAAAACATTGGTGTACTGTGTATGTGTATGAGTGTTCATTTGTTCATTGCTTATTTACTCTGTAGTTATTGGATGATAATGCTACATTGATATAAAACTTGGATTATATGGTTAAAAAGGATTAAATTTCTCTATTACTGATTCACCCCCCCTCTCAGTAATCCAACAATTGGAATCAAAGCAGGTTCCTTCAGAAATCAATTTAACCACTTAAAGGTAGATCATGGAGAGAAACAACTTGTATAAAAATGGAATACCACAGTTCAATGGACATAAGTGTGAATTTTTTAGGATAAGGATGGAAATATATATACAGGAATAGGGTTTTGAAATTTGGCAATCAATTGTAGATGGATGCACAACACCAGCAGTTTCCCCAACAAATGACAAAGCAGTGAAAATCGGTCAGAAAAATTCCAAAGCCAAAAATGCACTTCTGAATGGTCTTAGTGAAACTATATTAACCAAATTTGCACATTGTAAATCCTCTAAAGATATTTGGGACAAACTTCAAAATATTTATGAAGGAAATTCAAAAGTAAAAGAAGAATAGATTCAAACTTATATAGGTCAATTCAAACAACTTAAGATGAAGGCAGATGAGAATATTCCATCTTAATTTTTATGAGTTGATGAAATAGTAAATGCAATCATAGTATTGGGAGAAGAAATCAAAGAATCTATAATTGTTAAAAATGTACTAATATCTCTTCCTATGAGATTTGACCCTAAGATATCAACACTAGAAGAAATATTAGATCTAAACTCAATAAGCATGGATGGATTACATGGAATATTCAAAGCATATGAAATGAGAACTAAACAGGAAAATCCAGATATAAAATAAGAAACCTTCAAAGCATCCAAAAAGTGAAAGCAAAAGGGAAGGAAAAAGTAAGAACATAGCAACAACAATGGCATCTCGAAAGATGATGAAGAAGTGGCCAACTTTGTCAAAAGACTAAAAAAGGGAACCAACAATAGGTATAGAGGTAAGCTTCCTTTAATTTTTTTTAGTTGTGATGGTATTGGTCATTTTTCTAACAAATGTCCTTATAAGAAAAATAGAAATGATGAAGGTTAATCAAAAGGAAAACAAACATATAAAGGAAAAAGAACCATAAAGAAAGTTTTCAAGAAAAGCTTATGCACCAAAGAACACATCTCATCATCAGATGAAGATGAAGTCAGTGACAGTGAGACAGAAAGAGATCTATTCATGGTAGTATAAGACTCTTATAAAGAAGACTACGAAGAATAATATGAAGAATCCAAGGAAGAATATGAAGAAGTCGAAGAAAAATATGAAGAAACAAAAGTTGACTACCGAGAGGAATTAATGTGTGCCATATAAGTTATCAGAAGAGAAAAGAAGAAAAACAAGAAACTACGAACAAAACTAGACAATAAATAAGACACTCAAGAACTAGAACAGATGATCACAAATTTGAAGGTTCAAATAGAATAAGATAAAAGAATTGAAGAAGCATTCAAAGAACAACTAGAAGAAAAAGACAAGATCATTGGAAATTTGGAATAAAAGATTGTCACATTAAGAAAGTAGATTCAAAAGAAAAATATGTAGAACAACTCAAATGTTTTGGATGACATTATCAGCAGTCAAAAATCTCATCATGATAGTGGGACCTAGAAAAATCGCGACCTAACATGCAGGGGCGTGAAGACGTGACCTAGCTCGGGTTATTTGCAGCGATCAGGGCCTCCCCAGCCATAGACGCTGGTGGGGGCGCCATCCCTACCCCTTCCCCATTGCCAGAACTGGAAGCATTCAGGAAGCTGGTCACCGCAGCCTCTAAGAGACTATCGTCAGTAAAGCAGCAGAAATTTGTAAAGAAATTGGACTGCATCCCCAGCATTGAATTGCCACTGGAAGAAACTTGCAGATCGACAGTCAACTTAGTAGACAGAGGACTCATCGGGCAATTTACCGGTCTCTAGCCCTCTCCCAAATCCGTAGATGCCTGGGTGCAGAGGAACTAGAATCCGCTCATATCAGAAGGAATAAAGAGCCACTTCGTAGGGAAAGGATTCTTTGTTTCTGTCTTTGATAACCCTGAATATAAAAACCTCATCTTCAGAAATAGGCCATACTTCATGGGGCCACAGGGGTTATACCTGAACAAATGGACCTCAGACTTTGACCCAGTTCAGGATGTGCCCTTGGCCGTCCCAGTGTGGGTTTGTCTACCTCACCTCCCCTTACATTGTTGGAACCAAAAATCATTGCATGTAATCGGAAACATGCTCAGAAGGTATATAGATCAAGCAGTAAGAAAAGATCAGTACTCATGCGCACGGATCTATGTGGAGGTTGATCTGAAAGTGGGATTACCAGAGGCAATCAAACTCACGGCCGCAGACTGGACGCATATTCAGGAGCTAGACTATGAGCAGTTACCCTTCAAATGTCGGCACTGCCATGGCTACGGCCATTTCGCAAGACACTGCAAAAAAAGAATGCAGAAGAAAGTGAAAATGTGAAAGAAAACCAGTCGACCACAGTACAAAAAACAGGGATAACAAAATCTAGAACCAAAGGAGCAACCAAGAACGGTAATTCTAGGCAAATAGAGCAAGAGAAAATTGGCGGGATCTCCAACCCCCCACCGCATGCAGAACCTCAAACGGAAAAGGCCATCAACGACATAGAAGAACCAAAAATTATGGACAGCAGGATACAATCAAGCCCCCCTCCAAATGGGAAAGATACCAGGGCGCCTGGGCAAGTGACAGGAACCCTGGAAATAGCCCCCTCTCCATCATATGCATACATAGCTAGAAAGAAAGCAATAGATCCATCAAGCTCCTCGGAGGATGAGATCCTAGAAAGGCCAACCAAAAGAGCAGGAAGGAAATCTCATAAAGAGGCAAGGGAGGAAGAGGCAAAAAGACAAAATACCCAAGGAAGCCAGCCCACCATAGAAATGTCAATCAACAGAAACACAAGAATAAGGTCTCTAAAAGGAGGAGGCCCAATCACCCCTAACAACAAGTNGCCATACTTCATGGGGCCACAGGGGTTATACCTGAACAAATGGACCCCGGACTTTGACCCAGTTCAGGATGTGCCCTTGGCCGTTCCAGTGTGGGTTTGTCTACCTCACCTCCCCTTACATTGTTGGAACCAAAAATCATTGCATGTAATCGGAAACATGCTCAGAAGGTATATAGATCAAGCAGTAAGAAAAGATCAGTACTCATGCGCACGGATCTATGTGGAGGTTGATCTGAAAGTGGGATTACCGGAGGCAATCAAACTCACGGCCGCAGACTGGACGCATATTCAGGAGCTAGACTATGAGCAGTTACCCTTCAAATGTCAGCACTGCCATGGCTACGGCCATTTCGCAAGACACTGCAAAAAAAGAATGCAGAAGAAAGTGAAAATGTGAAAGAAAACCAGTCGACCGCAGTACAAAAAACAGGGATAACAAAATCTAGAACCAAAGGAGCAACCAAGAACGGTAATTCCAGGCAAATAGAGCAAGAGAAAATTGGCGGGATCTCCAACCCCCCACCGCATGTAGAACCTCAAACGGAAAAGGCCATAAACGACATAGAAGAACCAAAAATTATGGACAGCAGGATACAATCAAGCCCCCCTCCAAATGGGAAAGATACCAGGGCGCCTGGGCAAGTGACAAGAACCCTAGAAATAGCCCCCTCTCCATCATATGCATACATATCCAGAAAGAAAGCAATAGATCCATCAAGCTCCTCGGAGGATGAGATCCTAGAAAGGCCAACCAAAAGAGCAGGAAGGAAATCTCATAAAGAGGCAAGGGAGGAAGAGGCAAAAAGACAAAAGACCCAAGGAAGCCAGTCCACCATAGAAATGTCAACCAGCAGAAACACAAGAATAAGGTCTCTAAAAGGAGGAGGCCCAATCACCCCTAACAACAAGTAATGAAAATCGTCTCTTAGAACTACAAAGGACTGGGGAATCCAACAAAAATTGAAGTGGGAAAGGATCTGATGAAAGTGGAACCAGCAGATATCCTCATGCTCCAAGAGACAAAAATCGAAAGGGAAGCCCTTCTAGAGATCAGCAAACACAAATGGCAGAAAAAAACAGGGAGGGCAATCAGCGCAAGGGGCACTTCCGGAGGTATAGCAACATTGTGGAAGGCAGAGCAGTTCAGTCTTGTCAACTCCTATAACACACAACACTGGAGCTTTACAGAGCTTAAGCACATAGAAACTAAGTTAACTATCACATTGTTCAATTTATATGTCCCGACTTTGCACACTGAAAAGAAAGAATGTTGGAAAACTTTAAATGAATTTCTAGAGAAAAACTCCCCAAGCAACATAATCATAGCTGGAGACCTTAACCTAGTCATGAATGGAAAAGAAAAAAGGGGAGGAAGGCCCAGCAAGGACCAAATGATTTTTGTAGTAGAAGACATTATACAACAGTGGGATCTAATGGATTTTAAACCATGCAAAGGGCTATACACTTGGACCAATAACAGGATAGGGGAGGAACACATTTCTGCCAGATTGGATAGGTTTCTGGTCCAAAGCACTTTGCTGTTGGAAAGGAAGCTAATTTCCACTGACATCCTCCCCAAGCTCACCTCGGACCACAAACCCATCATGCTTCAGCTAGAGGAAGAAGAAAATTTAGGCCCAATCCCATTCAGATTCAGCCCATTATGGAAAACAAAGAGTGGGTTCATAGAGACGGTCCAATGGGCATGGTCTACCCCAATTAATGGCTCTCCCAACTTTGTCTGGGAACAAAAACTAAAAACAACAAAAAAATCCCTCAAGGAATGGAGCAAACTCCCGGAAATCAACCCCAATACCCAAAGAAAGGAGTCAGTGCAACAGCTGGGACATCTACAGATTGAAATGGAAACAATAGACATTGCCAGAACAGATTTGGAAAAGGAGCAAGAAGCCCAATGCAGAACATACTGCTCATTCAGAAATGAATAAGAATACTGGAGGCTAAAATCCCGTAGCCTTTGGCTGGAAGCTGGCAACAGAAAGACATCCTACTTCCACCGTTAATTTAAAGCCCGCCTCTCTAGGAACCATATCTTCGAGATCACGACCAACGAAGGGAAGCTCTGTAAAGGAATAGATCAAATAAAGGCTGCTGCTGTCTCACACTTCCATCAACTTTACAACAAAGAGAATCATGACAATGAAGAAGGTTATAACGAATTTCTCATGAATATCCTGGCATTGGTCACAAAAGAGGATAATACAACATTATTGAGCCCAACCAGTGAAGAAGAACTCAGCAAAATCATCTGGTCAATGGATCCTGACAAAGCCCCAGGTCCAGATGGGTTTACTATCCAATTTTACAGGATCTGCTGGAATATAATCAAATCTGATCTCATAAGAATGATAAAAGGAGTCCTTCAAAAAGAAAAAATAGGAGGCAACACCAATTCTACTTTCCTAGTGCTAATTCTGAAAGAAACAAACCCCACCTCCTTTGACAGATTCAGGCCAATCTCTTTATGTAATGCCTCTTATAAGATTATTGCAAAACTCCTTGCAAACAGAATAAAACCACTGTTGGGCAAGCTTATCTCAGAATCGCAAGGAGGATTTGTCAAAGGGAGACATATCTTGGATAATGTAATCCAAGTCCAGGAAGCCATGCACTCCAGCAACCTCAGAAAAGAGAAAGGCATGCTGATCAAGCTAGACATGGAAAATGCCTTTGATAGAGTAAATCTTTCCTTCCTATATCAAGTGATTCTTTCTTT
>JASDQU010753171.1:11803-29455 GCA_032191745.1 Picea mariana | reverse complement strand
TGAGATTATAGGGGAAAGTAATTCGAGGCATAGCATCCCAAGAAAGTGTTAGTTTTATTTATATTGTATCTTTTCGATGTAATCCAAGTTGGCAAAGTAATGTAAACATAGGACTCTTGAATGTAATCTTTGAATCTGATGGAAATAATAATGCAGATGTCCTGAATCTTTGACAAAAAGATTCTAATGGTGGTGGTTTGATGTATTGTGATCCTATCTATGTATGTAATTCATGTTTCTTGTAAATTCATGTATTTTCCCTTTGTTTAAATTGGAACATTTAACGATTTTAAAATTCATCGAGCAATGTTTTAGACTCAACAATTTAAACTATGTGTTTCTCTTCTAAGTAAGTTAGAATTCATATTTCCCTCCGCCATACACAACGACAAGAAAACTGAAAGACCATTTCCTATTTAGCCTTTATCCTGTCAAATCTTCCCTTACCAGTGACTGATTTATCTCATTTTCAGGGGATGACTCCATAGCCCAAAGTTCTGTATTTCCTTGCTAGCTAGCGAAACCAGAAAACACTTCTCAAACATATAAATCTATCTAAAAATCCAAAGTATTATCTATCAAAGACTCGATATTAGAGAGATCACTCTCTAGATTGGAAAGGCTAGGTTATAGTCTTAAAGTTGGTTTGTAGTTTATGTTGGTAATTCGTTTCTCTTCAACCCAACAATTTACCAAGTGCTAACATCAATCAGGATGGAATCAACTTCATTGGTTCCCTAATAGATCAGGAGGAACTATGTGGAGTGGTGGATCTGTAAGGGGATGAGGCACATATTTCCCAAAGAGTCATTCCAYAGGGAGGGGAATCGCCAAACAATACAATCCCAAGGTCGAGAGGAAGAAGTGGAACGCATAAGAAAAATAACAATTGTTTTAAATCAAAAGGAAAGTTGGTCAAAATATTTCTTGGTAAATACATTCAACTGCAAAATGTGGTGGAARTTGTTGAAACAACTATTACTGGTAGAGCACGTGGGTGTCATTTCAGTGTTAAAACCGTAAAAGAATAGGCATAGGCATCCTGAGTATAGAATCTAGGGTATACACCTTTAGTCATGGGATTGGCTTGGGGTTGGTTTTCATTTAGGTTTAGGGCTCTGGGAGATGCTCAACTAGTATTACAGAGAAACTGGAGTATCGACTCATATTTTCTTGCCCTCAATATGTGGTTTCCACTGTTTGATTCAAGCCAAGAACATGAGATAGCTCCATTATGGGTTAGTCTTCTAGTCTTGCCCCTAGATTGTTGGTCACCAAGGATATTTAAAGATATTAGTAACTCCATGGGGTAATTTTTGGAAGCGAATATGTCTTTTGAAAATACAGGAGAAATGTTGGTGGCTCAAATTTGGTTCAGTATTGATGTGAGGAAAGGATTAGCCTAAGAATTAGAAATCGTAAAGGGCCCTAGAATTTTTTCCCAAATATTTAACTATGAAGGAGTTCCAATCAAATGTCATCAATGCCATCAATATGGACATATAACCAAGAAACTCCATTTACCCTTCCACATGAACAAAGAATTATCTCCCACCTAGTCTAAGAAAAATTGCATCACCCGTGTTGACAATGACAAATTGGAGGAATATGATCCATCATAGAAGGATGGAGAATTCGATGGCGGGGGACTATCATGGGTAGATATAGAAATGGTGTATGCTACACCCAAGGAGCTGAGACAGACTCCTAATAAACCCCTTCAATAGATCCCTAGGAAAACATAACCTCCTGATTCAATCTCTCAGCCATCCCAGGAAGAGGGACTCTTTCCCAATGAGCTCAGTTAGAAAGCCATGGCCTCATTGGGAAATTCAATTTCTTCCATGTTTCCTTTACATTATGAGATGAATTTTGAAATATCGATGAACAAATAAAGGCCAAGTCCTTTTCAAGCTTTATCTTTCTCCGTTGTGGGTTCATATTCATCCTCTTCCTTCCTTTGCTAAGCACAATGATTTGCCTAAATTTATATACTAGATTAGGGGCCTCGCGTAACTATATATCTTATGAGCCTATGTCTTCAAAAGATTCGGAAGAAGGTACTCTCAGATACAATCTACGAGCCAGGTTATACCTTCTTATGATCAAAACTCACAAATACCTTAGGGACCTTGGTTCCAACCTTGGAAATCCTACTGTGGGGAAGGGCCAAGGATGAAATTACATCTTTTTAGAAGCTAAATACAAATCGCGAGTAGACATGGAAGTAGGGAAACAATCCTCAATTTTTTTGGTATATTCTTAACTACATACTTAGTTACATACTCATTTTTTTCCATTTTTCCTACTATTTAGGAGGATTGTTATTTATAGCATGTCTATTTATAGTAGGTCTATTTTTAGTCGATGGATGCCTGTATGTAATCCCATGGGAAAATACCATATGTTTCCAAAACCATGGGTTCATAAACAACCATTAGGAAAATTCCTATTTTTAGGGAAGCGCGCTTCATTCCTTGATTTTAGGAGTTAATTCCTATTTCATGGCTAGAGAGCATATGTTGATTTAGGTTGGTTGTCATTGATGTCAACCCTTGAAGAAAGTTTGTTAGTGAATTCCTGTAGCACAAAGGTTTGGGTAATGGACCCAATGTTTTTTCATGTATAATGGTATGATTTTAAATATATTTGAAGGTAATACTATTCTATATGGATAGTACATGTCATGCCATTTTTGGTGGTATGTGTAACATCACATAGCTCGTCACAGTTTGAGATTTATGGCCTTACGAAGTTGGAGGACCCTCATATTTTAGCTTGAAGCCACAAAAGGTTAAAGAGGTCAAAGAGCTTGCAAAGAAGAAATTATTATTTAAATGATAAAGTAAAGTGACAAATTCAAGAAGGATTATTTAAATAATAAAGTGAAGTGACAAAATCGAAGAAGATTATTTAAATGATAAAGTGAGGTGACAAAGTCAAGGAGGAATATTTAAATGATAAAGTAACGGAGAACTTTCTAATTATGGAAAGTGGTTAAATCTAAAAATGAGGAAAATAGGTTAAGTCACCTATAAATGGGTTAAGTGACCTAGAAATAGGGTAAGTGACCTAGAAATGGGTTAAGTGACCTAGAGGATGCTTCTAATGAAGATATTTGGAGAGTATAAATAAGAGGAAAGGCTCTCTCATTTAACATCACAATTGAGCATATTGAATATCTATAGGTGACTGAGGTAACCAAAGGATATCTAAGCTAAATTTCAGAGAGAAGGTGAAGAAAAGAAGGCTAGAATTCAAGGGAGGATAAATTCTTTTGATGATGTTTTCTAAGATATGTTATTTACATGTCATCTCACCATTTTTTGCAATAACTGTTTTTCTAGAATGAGTCAGACCATGAATTTGATAGGCCATTGAGTAAACATATCAAGTATCTATGGTACAAACTTTAGATTGTAGGTCATTGTATTTTTGGAGTTATCCTTTGTGGAAAATAGGGTTTATGGCTAGTTCTGAAACTGGTCTAAACTAGGTGTTTGGGGTAAAAACGTCACAACTTATTCATAACGGATTCAAATTTAGTAATACCAAATGTGTTGGTTATAGTATAGTTTGCAGTATGTTGTGTAACATTTTTAGATCCATTCAACAAACATTCTGTGCGAGGCACGCTCTACAAGTTCTCTCTCTAGAATAAGCCATAATTCAATAAGGTATGCCATTTTTTCTATAACTCCTTTTTCTGAGAGGTTCCAAGTAGTGACACCTGAAGGAATTTCATAAAACAAACTGAAGAACATTGTGTACTACTTTCAAATATTTATTCATTACAGGTACATAGTTATGATTATTTCAAGTTAGGGTTGTTGAGTAATCCCAAACTAGTCATCTGAGATTAAATAAACTTTTGATGAAAATGCTAGTCTCTTGCTTTGAAATTTAAGGAATATTTGCAAGTATGTGATCATATACAACAGGTCTATTACAAAGTCACAAATCATATTTGGATGATGAAATTGATGAGGTGTTTTGGTTAAGGTACATGTTGGGTACATTGTTGAAACAAGTAGTTGATGAGTTGGCACATACATGAGGTGTATAGTTGATGATGTTGGTACATATTGATGATTCATAGTTGATGAGTAGTTGACACATGATTGGTACATACTTGGTACATGGTTGGATGCACTTGTTTATGGTACAGGTTGATTACAGGTTGAGGTACAGGTTGATGCATGGTTGATGCATGGTTCAGGTTTATTGGTACATGTTTACAGTGGTATATATCACAATGATAGTGTGATAGTGGTTCCATCATTCTACTTATACTTCAGGGTGGTTGGACGGGGCAAGAACAGATGGTTGTAGCCACCTTCTGGTCGTAGCTGGAGAACATAGGGGGTTGCAGCTTCCTTCTGGTTGTATCCAAAGAATGGGGGATTTGGAGCTTCCTTTAGGTTGTAGCCTAAGAAACAAGGGGGTTGGAGCCTCCTTCCAGTTGCAGCTGGAAAACAAAGGAAGTGAGTGCTTTTAATGAATGTAATTCTTCAAGACATATAAGAAAAATCATTATGTGTTTTTCTCCCGCTTTGGGTTTCCATGTAAAACACTGTTGTACTGTGTATGTGTATGATTTTTCATTTGTTCATTGCTTATTTAATCTAAATTTATTGGATGATAATGCTACATTGATATAACACTTGGATTATATGGTTAAAAAGGATTAAATTTCTCTATTACTGATTCAACCCCCCTCTCAGTAATCCAACAATTGGAATTGGAGAAGGTTCCTTCAGAAATCAGTTTAACCACTGAAAGGTAGATCATGGAGAGAAAAAACTTGTATAAAAATGGAATACCATAGTTCAGTGGACATAAGTATGCATTTTGGAGGATAAGGATGAAAACATAAAAAAGAATAGGTATTTGAAATTTGGCAATCAATTGTAGATGGATACACAACACTAGCAGTTTTGCCAACGAATGACAAAGTAGTGAAACTTAGTCAGAATAATTCCAAAGCCAAAAATACACTTCTGAATGGTATTAGTGAAATGGTATTCACCAAAGTTGAACATTGTAAATCCGCTAAAGAGGTTTGGGACAAACTTCAAAATATTTATGAAGGAGATTCAAAAGTCAAAGCAACAAAGCTTCAAACTTATAGAGGTCAGTTCAAACAACTTAAGATGAAGGAAGATGAGAATATTGCATCTTAATTTTTACGAGTTGATGAAACAGTAAATGAAATCATAGGATTGGGAGAATAAATCAAAAAATGTATAATTGTTCAAAAAGTACTAATATCTCTTCCTATGATATTTGACCCTAAGATATCAGCACTAGAAGAAATATCAGGTCTAAACTCAATAAGCATGGACAAATTACATGGAATCTTCACAACATATGAAATATGAACTGAACATGAAAATATAGATATAAAGTAAGCAACCTTCAAAGCATACAAAAACTCAAAGAAAAAGGGAAGGAAAAAAGAAGAACATAGCAACAACAGTGACGTCTTGGAAGATGATGAAGATGTGGCCAACTTTGTCAAAAGACTGAACAAGGGAACCGACAGTAGGTATAGAGGTAAGCTTCCTTTAATTTGTTTTAATTGTGATGGTATTGGTCATTTTGCTAACAAATGTCCTTATAAGAAAAAGAGAAATGATGAAGGTTACTCAAAAGGAAAACAAACATACAAACGAAAAAGAACTACAAATAAAGTTTTCAAGAAAATCTTATGCACCAAAGAAGACATCTCATCATCAAATGAAGATGAAGTCGGTGACTTTGAGATAGAAAGAGTTCTATTCATGGTTGTACAAGACTCTGATAAATAAGACTTTGAAGAAGATTATGAAGAATCTAAAAAAGAATATGAAGAATTCAAAGAAGAAATTGAAGAGGTATAAGTTGACTACCAAGAGGAATTAATGTGTTCCATAGAAGTTATCAGAAGAGAAAAAATGAAAAAAAAGAAACTACAAGAAGAACTAGACAATAAATAGGACACTCAAGAACTAGAACAAATTATCACAAATTTGAAGGTTCAAATAGAATAAGATAAAAGAATTTAAGAAGCACTCAAAGAACAACTAGAAAAAAAAGACAAGATCATTGGAAATTTGGAAGCAAAGATTGTCACATTAAGAAATGATCTTCAAAATAAAAATATGTAGAACAACTCAAAAGTTTTGGATGACATTATCAACAGTCAAAAATATGATCATGACAAGTTCGGACTTGGATACAAAAAACAACAGATCAAGAAACATATCCAAAAAATCTATGTAGAAATAATCAAGGGGAATAGGAAGATCTACACAGAATATTATAGGGACACTCATCCACCAAGAAGATTCTGATTTCAGAATCAACAACCGACAAATAGGCCTCAGGAAGAAGAAGAATTTATATGAGTACCTCCTTTCAGAAGATGTTCAACTCCTAGGTATCAAACTATCTTTTTTGGTTTATGTTATGCATGTAATAATTTTGGACATAAAGCTATGAAAATCAAAGCTAACAATAGGAACACAAACAACTTTGAAAGTCATACACAAAGTGGTTATCCAAGAAGGCCTAGTGAAACACATAGAAGAAGTTACAACAGATTTGAATCTTTGAGCATTGAAGTGGAATGTTAAAAATAGAACAATTTTGGACACATGAGAAAATATTGCATAATGACAGTCCATCCTAGAGAGCCTCAACAGAATAACAACAGTCACAGATGGGAACCTCAGAAAAAGACATGGATAAGAAAGAAGGATCAATATAGAAATGAAGAATGCACACTCACTCTACAAGCTAAGCAGAAGAAACTTGGTTGGTATGTTGACAGTGGCTATTCAAAACACATGGCAGGTGATAGAGACAGGTTTATTACATTACAAAAGGAAAGATATGGATTAGTCTCCTTCGAAAATGATGATTCAACTAAAATCATTGGAAAAGGCACAATCAAAATTGGGAACAAGAATACCAAGGAAGAAAATGTTCTACTAGTAGAAGATATGAAACATAATATTCTAAGTGTGAGTCAAATGCATGACCAAGGTCATAAAGTTACTTCTGATTCACAAAAGTGCAATATAAGAAAAGAAGGTTCAGGAAAATTGATTGCTACAACTGCGAGAAATTCAAGCAACATATATGTATTAAGTGAAATTGGAAATGAAAAGTGTTGTCTAGGAAAGGAAGATGAAAGTTAGTTATGGCACAAAAGAATGGGTCACATACATTTTGATAACCTTGTAAAAGTCAGTAGAAGAGAAGCAGTCAGAGAAATTCCCTAGATCACGAAACCAACCAACACTTTATGCAAGCATTGTCAACAAGGAAAGAAAACAAAGACCACGTTCAAATCAAAGGAATATTCAATGACAAGACCACTGGAAATTGTGCATACTGATCTAGTTGGACCAAATACAACAAAGGGTTTAAAAGTTGAGAAATACTTTATGTTATTATTTGATTATTAAACAATAATGACTGCAGTTTTCTTTCTCAAGAATAAGTTAGAAGCTTTTGAAAACTTCAATATCTACAAGGAAATGGTTGAAAATCAAATGCTTGAGATCTGATAATGGAGGAGAGTTCACTTCAAAGAAATTTATGGACTACTGTAGCAGTCATGGAATAAAAAGGCAATTCTTCATTGCTAGGACACCTCAACAGAATGGAGTTGTTGAAAGAAAAAAAATGACAGTACAGGAAATGGCTCGAACAATGCTGATGGATTCCAAATTGACAGATATGTTTTGGACACAGACAATGCATACAACAATTCACATTTAAAAAAGAGTAATTCTCAGAAACAACACAGGCAAAACTCCTTACAAGCTATGGAAAGTAAGACCAGCAAATGTGAAGCACTTCAGAGTTTTTGGAACCAAATGCTACATCAAAAGAGAAGATGGAAAAATGTGAAAGTTTGAATCTCATGTGGACAAAGGAGTACTTTTTGGTTACTCAAGTACAAGGAAAGCATACAAGTGTTACAATGTGATATGGAACAAAGTTGTAGAAAGCATCAACGTAAAAATTGATGAAAAAAGAAGACCAGAATCAAAGGAAGAAGAAAATGAATCAATGGAACAACTTTTCAAAGAAGAAGAAGAAGATAAAAAGGAAGTAGAAGAGGAAGATGAAGAGAATATGACAAAAGGAGAAGAGAAAGTTCAACAAGTGCCTCAAAATACACCTAGCAAATGAATACAGAAGAATCATCTTTTAGATCAGATTATTGGAAACAAAGATGCAGTAGTTGAGACTAGAAGAAGAATCTGTTCACTAGAACAAACACACCTAGCATTCACATCTACGATTGGACCAACCTATTTTGAAGAGGCCGGATGGATTTTGGAACAAGGTTATGGATTGAACTAATATGGACAGGTTAAAAGGAACAAATCTAGCTTGGTATGTAAAGGATATGCACAGATTGAAGGAATCGATTTTTAAGATACATTTTACCCTGTTTCTAGAATGGAAGCAATCCAATTGCTTTTAACTTATGCATGCTCAAAAATATTAAAGTGTATCAGATGGACATAAAATCATATTTTTTGAATGGAGAACTTGAAGAAGAAGTCTAGATTGAACAACTAGAAAAATTCTAGTTGTCAGAGAATGCAGACTATGTGTGCAAATTAAAGAAGGCCTTGTATGGTCTAAAATAGGCTCCTAGAGCATGGTACTCTAGACTTGTTGATGGGCGTAAGTGACATGCCTTCAACAAGAAGAATAGATCTAGACCGGGGTTGTCTAAATAACCCAAGCCATTTGGTGTAATCTATTCTGATGGCTTTAATGGCTCCATTAGCCCACTAGGGTCCTAAAGAAAAGAAAATAAATAAACTACTTAATGCTAAAAACTATCATAATACATATACGCTAATCTAATTATTTACAAATGTTTTAAACATAAAGATAAATATGAACATGTCATTATGAACAAAGTAATTACAAGTTGCAAGTTTTAGTGAATGCCTTGCAAAATCAATGTCTGGTAATTGTTTTTGAAAGAAGATAAATAAAGCACATGTTTTTATATTTTTTGTTTTATAATCACATATCTAAGAACCATAAATAAAACATGATTTGAAGCAAGGATAGAGTGATGGTCAAAGCCAATCTAAAACTGTCATGTTTCGCTAATAAATAAAATAATAGAAATTAAATGGAAATAAACCTAACCTAAGATTTGTTTCGTAATGTGTCTATGTCTCCGTGCGATCCAAAACTCCAATTGTCTCGCCTATGAGATAAATCTATGACAGGCTTGTACTAATTTCTCCTGAATAAACTCTAGGTGTTTTTTTATAGCTAGGATATAAAAACATAATAATAGACATGTATGTATAGTGATCTTATAATTATGAATGATTACAATAAAAAAATCTTAATGTAAAGCATTCATTTCATCAATCAACTAGACATCAAACGTAAATCACGATATTAAAATTGATATAATGATCACAGTGATAATATGTGAAACAACAAGTTATAGACAAAATTTAAAATCATTCAATAAAATGAAATATCATATGCTAAAGAGGCTAAAGTTGTGTAACATATCAATATCTCATAATATAAAAGGTAAAACATAGATGGAACAATGTCACATCAGTCTAAAGCCAAAATGCAAACCAGGGATGATTTTAGGGGCTAAATTTCACTCATGGGATAATTTTCCATGGTTTTTCCAAAAAAGAGATTCACTATTTTTAAAATGATTTGCCCAAATTCTATAGGATAAAATTATTTTACCTTAAAAATCGCGAAAACTTTATAAAAACTATATAAAATCCTTAGAAATTTGAATATTTTTACAAAAATATCACCAAACATTTATAGTTGGCATATGAAGGATTAGTAAAATTCGCCAAGGTTTCTACATTTTAAAATAAATTTCCATCCTTAAAATCATCCCTAATGCAAACTACTTGTCCATATAGTTATGAGGATTACATGCCTATAACCTGTTCCAACCAAAGATGTCTTTTACTTACAAAATGAACAACATTTAAAGTGACYTGAGATCACATTCTCCTATCTCACAGGATAGAGTAGGATCTCATAAAATAAAAAATACTACAAAAATAGTGGGCAGGAAGCCACTTATAACATAGTTGGTTTTAATCAAAGATAGATCAAAGTTTTTCTAAKACATAAGGGAAGAGACACTACTAATCATTATAATTGAAAATATGAACTCCAAATAATCAGCAACAACATCTCCCAATTCATGAGAAAAGCAACAATTCTATAAATTAGAACAAACAATTACTAATAACTAATTTTTTATTAAAAAAGACTTGATTTTAGATAATAATTCAAACTTATTTTTATAAAAAGATAAGCTACATGATTTTGTAGCTAGTCTAAAATAGTAAAAATAAAAAATAAAAATATATTTATTTTATTTTTTTCAATCAGAATCAAATCCAAAAAAAATAAACAACTATTAACTATTTTAGCAATTTTACAAATCCAAATTTATGATGGTGGAATTTGTTTAGTTTTCTAATGATCAGATTATTAGGCTGCTTAGTTCTATTCTTTATGAAGCTCGAATCTAAGTTACCCTGTTTCTCTTTTTTTTTTTTAAATTTCTTGACAGTAGGTTTGTTAATATGACCCTGATTATGCTCAGAACCAAGGGTAGGGGAAAACCTTTATTTTCTCACATCCATTACCTATTCCAACATTAGTCTAGGTGAAAAGAGTGCATCGTGGTTCCTTAACCATGGGGGTTTGCAAAGGAACAAAGTTTGGTTCAACGAAGAGAAAGTAATCATGTGGATCATCACACAACTCTTTGATAGCAAGGTTTAGCTTCTGTCTATGATATAATTTAGTCATTTTCTGCATATCTTCAAACCCATAGAGAGGAAAGGGAAAAAAGAAAAACTCAGGTGAAACAATTTTTCTGAGAAAATGCTATTTAGATAATGAAACATACCTATGAAATGGATTCGTTTCTAAAGAATCTGCTTCCGTGGAAGGTAAATGACCCCATTTCTGAAATGGGTTTTAAACAGCATGGGCATATTCATAACCATTTTCTCAGAAACCTTCCCACAAAAATGTGTCTCAAGAAATCAATTACAGGTTTAAAAAAAAAAAAAGAACTCAGACTCATTTGGTTGGATTTGCATCACAGGTGCCATGACAAATGTAACCAAAATGCAACAGGGATTACTCTGSATAGTTTTAGGTTCGAATCATGGGAGAAACAGGAACAAGTCCTAATGGAGAGTGGAGACACAACAATAACATATCATGTGTGTTATCATAACTCGGATAGTGGCAGTGAAAAACAAGGGTTTTATTGTAATCCTTACCATCCCTTATGATGAAACAAAAMACTACAGAGTACTGAAACACTATGCATGTAATGAATGGCTCATTAATCTGTTAAGACAACAAGGTGAGGTGAGTACGAGAGTACAACAGGTATGTATTCATTTGTATGATTATTGGTATGACCATTGAATTTRCAAGAGGACTATCAAAACATCAAAAGCTCTTCAAAAATCGAAAATAAACTATCAAACCATATAATGACCATATCAAAACCAAAACATCGAGAATAGATTACTCAACCATTAGATTTGGATTTCAATTAAATATGGGTGGCCTTTTAAAAAAATGTTTCCAAGGAACAAAAAATTATAACACCAAGCTATGTTTTATGTTTAATTCATGCTTAGAGTCATGAATTAAGAATAAGACAGATGAAAATGAAAATAGTAAAAATAAGGTAGGATTCAAACCAACAATCATTTCCAAACTCAGAAGGATGTCTACAGATTTGAGGTGATGGAAGCTAAAAAAAAAGTGTAATATTTTTCGATTGTATCAAATATCAAGAAATCATATTTGGCTGCCAACAATGGTGACGTACTGGGCGAAGCAGTTATCTCTGCATCACCAGAAAATTCATGTTAGGATGAACCGGAAAAAATAAAATTTTAAGAAACAATTGACAACAAGTCAAGCATTCTGATCAAAACTCAGAAAATAACATAGTCTAGAGTTATATGTGTTTCTGTCAAAAATGAAATCTGGTATGAGGTTTCGATTATGAGCAAAAGGATGTTTAGTCAAATGACTCTGATATTGTTGACAGGACCATTGCTGCTAGGATGCATCCATAGCCTTGACAGGGATGTCATTTAACCCACTCTAACAACTCTATCCTGTCCAAGAGTCGTCTATCCATGATAAAGAACATCTTTACATTTGATCAATTCCAAAAATACATACCTGATAATTTTCTTGAACCCGACATTGCTTCGCTGCCAACAAGCCTATTCAGTTCCTCGATGAAGTTGCCTTGGAATCATGCATGCATTTACCCATTGTTAGCAGACCTGTTCACTATCTCAATGGGTTTACAAGCACTTCCCACACCTTGCAGCGCTTTCAACTCTCTAGAATTTGTTTAAAATTTTACAAAAACTTTATGGTATTTCAAGAGAGAACGGTGATGCTGAAAATCTCATATTTTGAAAATAAAACTTGATCTTTTACAATGTATTTTCTCATTTGACGATCTTCATCATGATATGGACACTTAGATTTTTGTTAAGAAACCATCTCGAGGATAGGAAGGTATAATTGAGTTTTTTTCCTTAAAACAAGGAAAACGTTAAGAGTTTAATGATAATTGTGTCTTCTCGTAATTTAAAAAAAAAAACAGGAACACTGTTTTGAACAAAAATTTACTTCTGCTGATCTAAGTTTTAGCATTTACAACACCGGTGCTTTGAAGAGT
Source organism: Picea mariana (assembly GCA_032191745.1). NCBI lineage: Eukaryota > Viridiplantae > Streptophyta > Pinopsida > Pinales > Pinaceae > Picea > Picea mariana. The sequence goes on along the minus strand of JASDQU010753171.1, from coordinate 16,698 downwards.
TGTCAACTTTTTCTCATGTATAAAAATTCTGATTTCCCTTCCATAAATGAAATGGTGACTCAGACATAATTATTCAGAAAACAAGTTAAAATAATCAAACAAAATGAAAAGAACCAAAAGAAAAACAGAAAAAGAAAAAAAATCTAAATATTTATAAAAGGATAGAACATAAATCATCAGGTGAAATATTTATAGAGAGCCTAAAAGAAAATAGTTAACTTCTCATTAATATGAGTGTAGTCCTACTCATGGCACCTTGGGTCAGGGTTGAATTTACAGCTCATATTTACTTATCTCTTTACTTTTCATTTAAAAAATTTCATGATGATACTGTGTTTTTGAAAAGAAATGTTCAACAAAAAGCTGAGAGAAAAGGGTTAGAGTGGACTTCCCTGACAACAGTCATATTATGGCTCTCTTGGTGCACCCACTTGTGTTCATGAATGCATTATTACAAAGAGAAACAGTGAGAAATAAAGCTAAAAGAAAACCTACTCCTAAACCTACCCTAACTACTAAACAAATCAAAATATTACGTGAAGTCATGCTTCCAATGTAGCCTAATGAGTAACTCCAATCATGCAATGGAAACAAAATCAAATATTACTATCAAGAATGGTAGTATATAGAAAAATGAAAAAAATATATCATGCTTACCTTTATCATCATCATTTAAAAGAAAAACAAGCATGATCTTACCATTCCCTTGAATATTCTTTTTGTATGAATCCTCTAGCCATTCTACAATTTTGTCATTATATGGGTCACAAAAATATGAAAAAATGAGATTGTGAAGCTTGTGAGAGTTATGGGGACCTGACATAACCATTGTCCTAGATTGAAGTGCCCCATCCTCCCAACAATTTTCCTTTTGTTCCATATTTTTTCCATCTAAAGGATATAAAATGAGTGTGTCAAAGTTACCTCCTTGATCTCTAAATAAAGTGAAGATAATCTTACCGTTCCCTAAAAACTTTTCGAGATATGAACACTCCAACCAATCTATCATAATACACACAATTACTAACATGGTATTGTTTTAAAGAATTCACAAACGACAAATATTCCTGATGAGAATAAAGTATTATACTATCAAGGAAAGAATATTGTAAAAAGGTCAGATCAAGATGGCGAGAACTTATCATGATTCTCAATTGAAAAAGAAGTGTCTCATTCTCTTGAAACTTTCCATTGATCTTAGATATTTCAAGATTAACTATTTGAGGTGAACTAAATGGAACGACCAACATTTTTGAATAATCATCATTGGTAATAATATTTGGCTGATTATACTTTTTCAACCTCAAATAATTGATCATGGAAAAATTTAGATCCTTTTTTAATCACAAATTGAGATGGATCAATGGAAGATGCAATTTGAGACTCTTTCAAATCATTTCTTGATTTACTCATGGATAATTGATGAGAATAAAAATTAATATGTTCATGGGAAAAATTATTTTCCTCTTTATCTTCTATTCTATTAATTTGTACCTAATTATATAATGTTGAGTTCTCTCCAAGCTAATATGGAACACACAATTGCACAACACTAGGATAAAAAATATCAGGGTACAAGGAATAATATGTAGAAGAATTGAGGAGACCAAATGCATCTCTTGAAATGATAGCTATATGCGTTTCAAAATCTAGTTTTGTTCCCTCTCCTTGTATAAACCGATCAACCTCTATTGTATTCTCTTTTAAAGAATACGAGACAGTTTCTAAGAGACAATTTGGTTCATTGTGTAAGGGAAAATTTGAGAGCAAATCACTAGAGATAAAACGTTGATTAATAGTCTTCCTAATGATTTTTTCTCCTATTCATTGATCATGGATCTGTTCAACTAAATTAGGGGAAGTTTTATCGTCCACTTTACATTGGACCTCGTTTACTTTAGAAACCATTATAAAATCTATGAGAGTGTGGCAATTGTCATCTTTTAAAATCAAGGTGTTTTCTTCGACAGGAGGAGACATCGTTGACAAAGAATGATTAGAGGTGACGATTGAATTTTGTAAAATATGATGTTGCTCATGATTTTCCAAAATGAAAGAAGTTGAAAAAAATTGTGGTGCTTCAAAATCTTCAAGATCAACATCAAAATTTGAACCATCTTGAGATTGAGTGTTAGTGCTCAATTCAGATTGGTTAACAATTAATTGAACTTGTTTGTCTTAGAGAGAAATGAAATATTCAAACCATTCATTAATACGTGGCATTTCTTGCAAACGGAATCTAGTACAAACATGTATGAACCTAATTGCAAAATCATTGAATGGTTCACCATTTTTTTCCTTAAGAAACTTAATAATTCACTTAATTCATCATAATCATAATTGTTAAAATCTGATAAAACCTCAATTACAAACTCAGACAAAGAATGAATCGAATTAGCCAGAAAAGATTCAAACCAATATTTAACCCGACCTAGGAAAGTGAGAGCAAACAATCTGCATGTAACATTAGGATCAATGATATTATGTCTTAAACATTTATAAAAAAAATTAGAAATATGGTTTACTGCAGATGTGTTTCCTTCACCATCAAAGGTGAGTTCTGAAAAGATATCAGTTGTCTTGTTGGGAATAAATGGTAATGAGACATTGAAATCATGTTCCAACATAGTGATTTGGGCAGGAGCCATGAAAAGTTAAGAATTTGAAGAAATTGACTCCAAATAGTTAGCTTGTCATCTAACCTACCTTGTAGTGCATTATAATATGACACATAAGAAGGATTTATAAATCTGGAATTATGAAAGGTTGAGGGGTAAAAAATTTAATCATTAAATCAACCTAAACCCTCCTTCTAGCACCATTTGTTGATGGGCATAAGTGACATGCCATCAATTGGAAGAATAGATCCAGAATGGGGTTGTCCAAATAACCCAAGTTGTTTGGTGTAATCTATTATGACGGGTTTAATGGCTCTATTAGCCAACTAGGGTCCTAAAACAAAGAAAAAAAAATAAACTACTTAATGCTAAAAACTATAATAATACATATACTTTAATCTAATTATTTACAATTGTTTTAAACAGAAAGATAAATATGAACATGTCATTATGAACAGAGTAATTACAAGTTGCAATTTTTAGTGAATGCCTTGCAAAATCAATGTCTGGTAATTGTTTTCGAAAGAATATAAAGAAAGCACATGTTTTTATATTTTCTGTTTTATAATCACATATGTAAGAACCATAAATAAATAATGATTTGAAACAAGGATAGAGTGATGGTCAAAGCCAATCTAAAACTATCATGTTTCGCTAATAAACAAAATAACGGAAATTAAATGGAAATAAAGCTAACCTAAGATTTGTTTCATATTGTGTCTATGTCTCTGTGTGATCCAAAACTCTAGTTGTCTCGCCTGTGAGATAAATCTGTTTTAGGCTTGTACTAATGTCTCCCAAATAAACTCCAGGTGTTTATTGATAGCTATGATATAAGAACAAAATAGTAGACATGTATGTACAATGATCTTATAATTATGAATGATTACAATAACATAAATCTTAATGTAAAGCATTCATTTTATCAATCAACTAAACATCAAAAGTAAATCATGATATTAAAATTGATATAATGATCACAGTGATAATATGTGAAACAACAAGTTATAGAAAAAAATTAAAAGCATTCAATAAAATGAAATATCATATGCTAAAGAGGCTAAAGTTGTGTAACATATCAATATCTCATAATATAAAAGGTAAAACATATATGGAACAATGTCACATCGGTCTAAAGCCAAAATGCTAACAATTTGTTCATAGAGATCTGAGGATTACATGCCTATAACTTGTTCCAACCAACGATGTCTTTTACTTACAAAATGAATAGTATTTAAAGTGACTTGAGATCAGATTCTCCTATCTCACATGATAGAGTAGTATCTCATAAAATCAAAAATACTACAAAAATAGTGGGTTGGGAGCCACTTATAATAGAGTTGGCTTTAATCAAAGATAGATCAAAGTTTTTATAAGACATAAGGGAAGAGACACTGCTAATCATTATAATTGAAAATATTAACTCCAAATAATCAACATCAACATCTCCCAATTCTTGAGAAAAGAAACAACAATTCGATAAATTAGAACAAACATTTACTAATAACTATTTTTTTATTAAAAGAGACTTGATTTTAGATAATAATTCAAACTGATTTTTAGAAAAAGATAAGCTATAGGAATCTGTATCCAGCTACAAGTTTCTGTAGCTAGTCTAAAATAGTAAAAATCATAAATAAAAATTTGTTTATTTTATTTTTTTAATCAGAATCAAATCAAAAAAAATAAGCAACTATTAACTATTTCAGAAATTTGACAAATCCAAATTTATGATGGTGGAATTTGTTTAGTTTTCTAATGATTAGATTATTAGGCTGCTTAGTTCTATTATTTATAAAGATCGAATCTAAGTTACCCTTTTTCTCTTTTTTTTTGAAATTTCTTGACAATAGGTTTGTTAATATGACCCTAATTATGCTAGAAGCAAGGGTAGGGGAAAACCTTTATTTCTGCACATCCATTACCTATTCCAATGTCATTATGGGTGAAACAATGCATCATGATTCCTTAACCATGGGGGTTTTCAAAGGAACAAATTTTGGTTCAACGAAGAGATAGTAATTGTGTGGATCATCACACAAATCTTTGATAGCAGGGTTTAGCTTCTGTCTATGATAGAATTTAGTCATTTTCTACATATATTCAAACCCACAGAGAGGAAAGGGGAAAAAGAAAAACTTAGGAGAAACAAATTTTCTGAGAAAATGCTATCCATAAAACAAAAGATAACTCTGAAATGGATTCGTTTATGAAGAATCTTCATTCATGGAAGGTAAATGACCCCATTTCCGAAATGGGTTTTAAATGGCGTGGGAA